>PVIJ01007299.1:0-83731 GCA_004024925.1 Scalopus aquaticus | reverse complement strand
ATTCCCAAAAGTGGGATTGCTGGGTCGTATGGAAGCTCCATGTTTAGCAGTCTGAGGAATCGCCATACAGCTTTCCATAGTGGTTGGACCAGTTCACATTCCCACCAGCAGTGTAGAAGAGTTCCTTTTTCTCCACATCCTTTCCAGCATTTGTTGTTGCCTGTATTTTTAATGTGTGCCATCCTCACAGGTGTGAGGTCAGCAAATGTTTATTAAATTAGTGACGCACCAATGGTTTTTGCTATGACCTCTTCTTAATCCATTTTTTTCTATTCTGCCACCCCTCTCGTTTAACCCCTTAGCATTCACATCTTGATTACTTAAGTAGCTTTCCAACAAGTATACTTGCCATCAATTTCTCCTTTGTTCCTACCACTCCATCTATCCAAATCCCATCCATGCTTCATCAGTGAAGGCCTAACTGACTATTCAAATCTACTGAAATAAAAATAACACCTGATTTTTATTGAGTACTTATGTGCTAGGTATTGTTACAAAACCCAATTCCAAGGGGCTAAAGCAGCCAAAGAAATGTACTGGCTCACCATAATTGAAAAGACCTGGGATAGATATTTCAGGCATGACTAGATCCAAAGCCTCTGCAGTATCATCACAATGAAGCTGCTCCTCTAAGTCTCTAGCTTATATCATCTTTTAGCAACCCCCAATGAAATAGAAGAGTTCTTTTCTGATAATTCCTATAAAAATCCCAAAATTGAGTGTCACTGCTCTGCCTTGGATCTAGGACTATCCCTAAAGAACATAGTGGCTAAAAAAAAAAAAAAAAGAGTTGAGGGCCTCCCTGGTGGCCTGGGGTTTAAGTCTCAGCGCTACCACTGAGACAGCCCTCTGTAACAGTCTGTGTTAGATCCTGGCTAAGGAGCTAACCCACGTGACTCAACAGACTTCTTGTTCCACCCACTGCTCCCCTAAACTGTGTATTTCAGTAGATCTGCCTGTTTTGTCTGCTCCCCACTCTGTCTCTGGTGAATCCTCTCACCCTTCCCCACCCCCCCCAACTCTGTCCTACACCCCAGTTCTTCTGTGTAAAAATAAATAAGTAAAATTTTTAAAAAAAAATATGAGCTGGGGCCTCGGGTTGAGCGCAGCACTGTGAGGCTGTCTGTAGCCACCGCGGCATGAGTTCGATCCCGCCAGGAAGATTCCCACCTGGCACAGCAGACCTCTCCTGTCTCACCCGCTGCTCCCCTCAACAGTGTATTTCAGTCCATCTGCCTGTTCTGCTCCCCACTCTGTCTCTGGTGAATGCTCTCACCCACCCCCTACACCTCTGGCCTATACCCCGCTTGTATGCATAAATAAATCAATCTTAAAAAAATAAAATTCAAATAAAAAACATGAATTGAACTGCCCTGATCATAGCAGAGACAATGTGAAATGATTTTAGTTAATTAAAGGTGATTGTCTTAACTCTGTAAGGACATAGAACATATTCTACCCTACATCAGTCAGATGATGTAGATGCCTTGAACTGCAATTAACAGGAAAATAAAATGACAGTCACACCTATTATTCTACTTAACACAAAACCCTAAGGTGAGGTGCTTCCAGGATTGGTTAATGGGGCAATTAAAATATACCAACAAGGACCTTTACCTCCTGCTTATCTCCAGGGCAGAGATGAAGGCAGCCACCTACACCACAGAGACTGAGAAGGACTCAACAAAGGCAGGCTGAAATGCTGTGATCACAGGAATCAACACTGGACAAGCCAGGAGTATCAGATACCTATACTGTAAACATTCACTCTTCAAAAAAAAATCCATTGAGGTCAGAATCACTAAGAACATTTTAATGAATCTTGGAGAGATTAACCAAGTTAAAAAGTCATTTCATGTGCCTCCCTGTTGGCGCAGTGGGTTAAGTTGCAGCACTATGAAGCTATCCAGAGCCACTGCAGCACAAGTTCGATACCCAGCCAGGGAGATTCCCACGTGTAGCAGCAGTACTCACCTACCTCGCCTGCTGCTCCCTCAGCAGTATACTTCAGTCAATCTGCCTGTTCTGCTCTTCACTCTGTCTCTGGTGAATCCTCTCACCACCACCACCCCCCAACTCTGGCCTACACCCTAGCTTTTATGCATACACAAATAAATATTTTAAAAAAGAAGAAGTCATTTCCTTGGCTTTAGAATTCCGGATATTGTGCCCTGAACTCTATTCTATTCTTAAATGCATAGAGCCCAGTTTATTCTGTACTATGTGATTTACTTGGTTTCGAATATATGCTCATGTAAATATTTTATCCCAACTTCTAAAATTCTGCTATCCAAAATTGTAACTACTAGCCCACATGGAACTTAAGCTGAATTTGAATTAAAATGAATTAAAATTGAAATATAAATTCAGCTCCTCAGTTGCACTAGTCACACTTCAAATGCTCAATAGCCACATATGGTTAGTAAACCACAGATAGTAAATAGAGTAAGTATGGGACATTTTCTTTTTTTTTAAAGATTTATTTTTTATTTATGCATACAAGCTGGGGTACAGGCCAGAGGCGTGGGGCGGCGAGAGGGTTCACCAGAGACGGAGCGGGTAGCAGAACAGGCAGATCAGAAATACACTGCTGAGGGGAGCAGCGGGCAAGGCTGGAGAGGTCTGCTGCACCATGTGGGATTCTCCTCAGCCGGGCGTCGAACTCGCGTCGCCGCTTCCGACAGCTCCACAGCACAGTGCTTAAAAGCTGCACCACCGGGGAGGCCCGGGACATTTTCTTTATTGCAGAAAATTCTATCAGACAGAACTGTCCTAGATAACTGAGACAAAGTCTCATATAGCTTTGATGTCTGATAGATTCTAGAATCTTAGAATGTGAATAATGCTAACTAGACAACAAATACAGTGAAAATTATGGATTGTATATTTAAAACTCAAGTTCAAAAATATATAGAGTGATGTTCTAAAATAGTCTACTTGTCATCATACCTATTTTCAGGAGAACCTTCCAGTATTAAAGTCCCCTATGATTTCTTACCTGGACAACTGTATTAGGTTCCGAGTGCTCTCTTCAAACACCCTCATTCTCCTTACCATTCATTCACCACTCTGCAGCCTGAGTGAGCTATATCACTTTCCTGTTTAGCACCTTTCAATGATTTTTTTCATCATCTGCACAAAATCCTTATAATACTTCCCAGTTTGTGAATGCTCTGACCCTGGCCTTCCTCCCTTTCCAGGCTTACCTAGCACCTTCCCTCTCATTTTTAGTTTTAGTCACACAGGATTTCCCTAGTTCCTCAAACATGTCATGTTCTGTTGTCTTCAGGATTCTATATAATGGTGATCATCTGCCAGAAATTGGAATTCTCCCCACATGTGCAATGATTAGTTTTTAAGTAAATTACAAGGGGGCAGGGTTGTCTTTATTCCTTGGGCACATTGCCAGAAGAGGTTTTCCCCTCTCCTTCACCTAGATGGTTATGTGTTTGAGAGTTGACCAACTAATGATGGATGATGCATGCCTTCCATTTCTGTTAAAACCCTTCTGAGAGATTCTCTACTCTTGCTAACCAAAGAATGGGAGTAGAAGTCAGCAGTTATTAGTATCATCAGAGAGCATGATCCATAAGCAAAAGCTCAGGTCCCACCTATGTGTATTAGGATCTGCATTTTTAACAAGATCGCTCATTGATCCATAGACATTGAAATTTGCTTATTGGCTTCATGGAGAGGCTCTATTAGAAATCCCTGGGATGTCAAGAAAAAAAAGTTACTGGATGAGATTTAAAAGTTGTTTTTTGTTTTCTTTTTTGAGGTAAAATTTGTTTACAAAACTATATATATATATAGTCTCATCATACCAACCACCATGTATCCAGTCACCATCTACTACCAACCAACTGGCCCCTTCTACCTATTCGCTACCTCTTCCTTATATTTTGGTAACTACCATTCTATTGTCAGTCTAAAGGTTTGATTCTGTTTTCTTTATAGTCCACAAATGAATGAAATCATATGGTATTTATGGTTGTTTTTTCTGATTATTTAACTTAGCATTCCCCTCAAAGTCCATCCATGTTGTTGCATATGGCAAGATTTCATCTTTTTATAGACATGTAGTATTTCATTGTCTACATATACCACATCTTCTCTATTCATCACTCCATTGTTGGACACTTAGGTTGTTTCCATATTTTGGCTATAGTGAATAGTGTTGTGTTGAACATAGGGGTGCATGTTCATCACTCCATTGTTGGACACTTAGGTTGTTTCCATATTTTGGCTATAGTGAATAGTGTTGTGTTGAACATAGGGGTGCATGTTCATCACTCCATTGTTGGACACTTAGGTTGTTTCCATATTTTGGCTATAGTGAATAGTGTTGTGTTGAACATAGGGGTGCATGTGTCTTTTTGATTTAGTTTTTTCATATTCTTTGGGTAAATACCCAGAATGGGATTGCTATCATATGATAGTTCTGTTGTAATTATTTGAGAAACCCCCATACTGTTTCCCATGACTGCATCAATTTATAAGACATTCCCACTAATGGTGGACAAGGATTCCTTTACATGATTGCCAACATTTTTTATACCTAGAGTTTTTGGTAATAACCATTCTAACCCATGAGATGAGGTGAAATCTCATTGAGCTTTTTATTTGAGTTTTCCTTAATGATAAGTGATGGAGAGCATTTTTTCATGTGTCTTGACCATCTGTATAGCTTCTTTAGTAAAATGTCTGTTTAGATATGCTCATTTTTAACTGGGTTGTATGTTTTGTTGTTGTTGTTGTATGAGTGGTTTATACATTTTGACTGTCAACTCCTTGTCTGATAATGGTTTGCAAATTATTCTCCCATTCATTAAGCACCTTTCTTGTTTTAATGATGTTTTCTTTCACTGTGCAGAAATAATTTGATATAATTCCATTTGTTTATATGCCGTTTTGTCTTGCTGTTGACCTTGCCAAAGATCTTTATAACTATGTACTTTCCAGTGTATTTTATAGTTTCGCGTTCTCTATTCAAGTCTTTAATCCATTTTGATTTTAGTGTATGGAAGATAGCGGTCTGGTTTTATTCTTTTACATATCTAGTTTTCCCATCATCATTTATTGCAAAAACTTTACTTTCTCCATCATATGTTCTTCTTGCTTCTCCTGTCATTAACTAGTTCCCTATATATGTGTGGTTTTATTTCTAGGCTCTCAATGCTATTGCATTGATGTGTGTGTGTGTGTGTGTGTACCCGAAAGTGTACTAAGTCACAAAATTTTGAGGATTTTTTTCCCCATGTGTAATTTACTTTCTGCCTGGATCATTTATTCTTCCAATCCTACTCTTAAAATTCTGGCTCATTTGTACATCATCTCTCACCTTAAATACTACTTGCTTCATGTAGCTTCTCATTCTCCCAGCTCCCTAATTCAGTCCTCCAAACTAAGTCATTCCTGCCAGTAATAACTCTAATAATTTCCTATATTTTCTCTTCAAAGCACTAATCAAAATTGTAATTATAAGATTAATTGGCCAATTAGTTATTAGTTTCTCTATCCATCAGTATGTAATTTTCAGGATAGGAAAACAACTATGCTTTTATTTACTACTACATCCTCAGCACCTACTGGTACCTTTCTCAGTAAATATATTTATCCAGTGATTAAAAGAATAAGTGATCTGTCTGAGTCAAATGTTTTGAATACTGAAAGGTGCATATATATTTTTCCTAAGCATGATTTTGGCAAGCAGGTAGAAATAATAGCTCACATTTGTAAAGCAGTTAATTACTATATGCCCAGCACTTTCTAAGCACTTTTAAAAGCCCATGTTTAATCATCAAAGAACCCTAAAAGTTAAGTTCTATTATTATCCAAATTTACAAGTGTCAAAGAGATGAGGAAGTAAGCCTAAGGTCACACAGCTAGTAAGTGTTGGCCATATCCATGAACCAAGCAAGTTAACTCTAGAGTTCATGGTCTTAACTACTCAAGTTACTGTTGTAAAACCTTGCTAATGTAGTGGCTGCCATTTTTTATTTGTCTTATCCATTTTCAGCTATATGAGAAGCCAGAGTGGCGCTCCATCCTAGCTTTACTCATAAAAATTTGATTGTTGTGAGTGAAGCTTGAAGTATATTCAAATGTCCCTTTTCTCCTTTTTTTAAATATGTACCCATAATTACTGTATCGTAACTAAACCATTCTCTTACTGATCAAGAGGCAATTGATTATGCTTTGTATAATCAATTTTCCTTTTTTTATATTTTTATTTTTTAAAAAAAGATTTATTTATTTATGCATACAAGCTGGGGTGTAGGCCAGAGGTGTGGGGTGGTGAGAGGATTCACCAGAGACAGAGTGGGGAGCAGAACAGGCAGGTGGACTGAAATACATGCTGAGGGGAGCAGTGGGCAAGGCAGTAGAGGTCTGCTGTGCCATGTGGTAATCTTCCTGGCCAGGTTTCAAACTCATGCTACAGTGGCTCTGGATAGCTTCATAGTGCTGTGCTTAACACATTGCACCACTAGGGAGGCCCCCAAAATAGGCTTGTTTTTTTAAAAAAGATTGATTTATTTATGCATACAAGAACGGGGGTATAGACCAGAGGTGTGGGGGTGAAAGGATTCACCAGAGATAGAGTGAAGAGCAGAACAGGTGGATTTACTGCAGTACATTGCTAAGGGGAGCAGTAGGTGAGACAGGAGAGGTCTTCTGCACCATATGTGGGTTAGCTGTGGATCAAACTCAGGCCGTAGTGATGATATCACTGAGACTTAACCCCTAAGCCATCAGGAAGACCCCATAATAGACTCTTAAATATTTATTTGTTGATACCCTTGTTTCTCTTCCGATCATATAAATCTTTAGCCTTTTATTTTTTTTTAAGATTTATTTATTTATGCATACAAGCTGGGGTACAGGCCAGAGGCATGGGGCGACGAGAGGGTTCACCAGAGATAGAGTGCGGAGCAGAACATGCAGATCAACGGAAATACACTGCTGAGAGGAGCAGCGGGCAAGACAGGAGAGGTCTGACATGCCTTGTGGGAATCTCCCCAGCCAGGCATTGAACTCGCGCTGCCGCTGCCGACAGCTCCACAGTGCAGCGCTGAACCACTGTGCCACTAGGGAGGCCCTCTTTAGCCTTTTAAATATCTGTTGACTGAAAGAATTCCATGCAAGAGTCTTAGTGCAAATAAAAATAGAAAGGAAAATGGCTGGTTGACTTAGAGAACTCAGGTAAAGAAGTAGAAAATAAACATTGGAAAAGTAGGTTGAAGCTAAATTGTACAGAATTTAAATGTTGAGCTACATAATTATATTTTCTTTTTGGAAGTTGTAACACCAGCAAGGCAGGGGCAGGTTCTCTATGATCCAGGCAGATGGGTAAAAGTAGAGTTCTGGAGCCCTTGGTGGCTTTTTCAGGCTTTTAATGTTCTTTTTACAGCATTTGTAGAGAGGTGCAGGGCAGGCAGGGGAAGTCAGGAGGCCAGGAGGCTGGCAGGCCTCCTTACCCCCAACAAATCTTCACTCATTCTCTGGGTTCTCTGGTGTTCTCTCATGGTGTCTGTTCTGTACTTCACCACAGTCCTCTGCTGCCACGTTCTGTTCTCTCCTCTTCTGTGCTCAGCCTCCAGCCCCAGCTGAGCCCACTCACACACGCCTACACCCTTCTCCAGGTGCCTGCCATCAGGCATGCGTGTAGGACCGCAGTGGTCTGTCATTGATGGAATGGTGGAATAACCTGGCAAGAATCCATATGCTAAAAGTAATTTGAGGCAAGATCACTGTGATATCATTGTGTGGGATGGACTGCAAAGAAGGCAGAAATAATAAAAGTTGTATGACTCAGGTGATTAGTATTCTGTCTCATTTGGGTTCATAGAATCAGACAGAGATACCTGCCTGCAGGGGTTTGTTAGGGGGTGAAGGTAAGATGCAGTTCTGACAGAGGCCTAGGATGAGCCCATGGGGCTGGCTAGAGATAGGAGGCCCTTCAGAAGCCAGAATGATGCAAGACACCCAAGCCTTTGCATCATCAGGTGAATGCATCCGTCAGAGGACACAGCTTTGAGCCTTCAGCAACCAATACTCCCAGAATCTGGGGAAGTGCCCTTGCTCTGAAGCAGGGCTCTAGGTGGGATATCACACTGTCTGCTACAGTGAAATAAAAGGATTTACGATAACACAAAGAATCAAAAGATTGTTGCCATTGCTTGCATGCAGAGTAAGAGGAAGAGACTGGTTTCTCTTTACATGACTGAAGAGGGCATGTTGATTTGAGAAAAGGGTATGTTCTAATTGAGTTTGATAGTATTGGACTTCAAAAGTCAAGAATCTTAAATAATCAGGAATTTCCATTGATCCTTTTTTCCCTCCCAGAAAATTTAGCATTTTATAACCCCATAATGCTGATCAGTTTCCCACTCACCCCTTGCTCTTCAAGCTGTTGCCTCTCCTCTTTTTTTCTTTCTTTTGGGTATCTATTCACTTTCTTTCCACATTCACTTCTGATTCAATTTAGAGTCTATATTCCATCACATTGCTCACTCTTACTAATCTTCTCAATTCCCTTGTTTGGTCTTTCTCCACTGTCTAGCATTCACTTTCCTTCCTAAATCCAAGCCACTTGGGGCCTGTGCTCTAGGGATTGAGTGACCACTTGAAAAAAACACAACTGGGGGCCTCCCTGGTGGCACAGCGGTTGAGCACTGCACTGTGGAACTGTCGGCAGCGGCAGCGCGCGATGCGAGTTCGTTGCCCAGCCAGGGAGAATCCCACATGGTGCGGCAGACCTCTCCTGCCTTGCCTGCTGCTCCCCTCAGCAGTGTGTTTCTGATCTGCCTGTTCTGCTCCCCAATATGTCTCTGGTGAACCCTCTCATGGCCCCACACCTCTGGCCTGTACCCCAGCTTGTATGTATAAATAAATAAGAAAAAAAAAAAGCTGGGCAAATTCAGAGCTACCATTTTCACTAGCCTTGCCTGATCACCCTGTTTTCCTAGTTATCAATATTACTTCAAACCCTTCCCCCAACCTTAAGATGCCAATTTCCTTACCTCCCCCTTCACTCTCTGCAAATAATGACTCCTTCATAGGGAAAAGTGAAGACTTCCAATGAAAATTTCCTTGATACTTTGGCCTGGAACTTAAAAACATCTATGTCCAAAGTTATGTTTCCCTACAGGGAATACACAGTAATGTAAAAGACATAAATAAAAATAACAATAAAAAAAAACAAAGTTAAATTTCCTCTCTTCTTCCTGTTAAAATGGAAATGGTGTTTCTTTTGTCTGTCTGTGCTCTGGGTTCCATCCCGGCTGGTTTAGAAACAGTATTCAATTACAGTAGTCTAACCAATAAGCACAGTTATTATCTCACAGTACAAGAAGTATAGAGGTTGAGTAGTCCAGGGGAGTAGTCCAGGGTTAGTGCAGAAGCTCTGTGATGTCATTGGGCTTTCCATATTCCATTCTACCATGCTCAGAGTATTGGCAGTGTCGTTCCTCATGGTCACAGGACAGCTGCAGCAGTACCAGGCATTACAGGCATACAGGCACATCCAAGCATATTCTTGCCATATATAACTTTGCACATTATGATAGCATCCTCCATAGCCTATATGAGAACAATCTTGAATCCCTCTCTCTAGGTAAGAACTGTTTTCTGAGCTACAAACCTAATATATCTCTGCCTATTTAATGACATTTTTAATGTCTTTCCAGCACTCCAAACATGTCTAATAGTGAACTTTCATCTTCATGCACTCCTCCCCAACAAACTGTTTTTCCTTCAGTGTTCCCTATCTCAATACTATCTTCCCTCCAATAGTTTTTTTTTTAAGATTTATTTATTTATGCATACAAGCTGGGGTATAGGCCAGAGGCATGGGGCGGGGAGAGGGTTCACCAGAGACAGAGTGGGGAGCAGAATAGGCATACTGACTAAAATACACTGCCGAGGGTAGCAGCAGGTGAAACAGGAGAGGTCTGCTGCGCCATGTGGGTTAGCTCCCTGATGAAGGATTGAACTCATGCTGCAGTGGCTACTGATAGCATCATAATGCTGAGACTTAATCCCTTATGCCACTAGGGATGCCACCAAGATTTCTTCTTGACTTATCTTTCCTCAGATTCCTTATCAAATCCATCAACAAAAAACTGAGTTCAATCTGCTTCCAAAATATCAAAATTATTCACATTTCCATCTCCCTTATGAATTGACAATAGTCTCTTAACCATCCTCTTCACATTCACTCATTCTACTTCCAACCCAATTCATTTAAATTGCAGCATAGATACATATAAAAAATATCTAAAATCTTTAACATGATTTCCAAGGCCCTGTAAGATCTGATCCTTGCCTGCCTTTCCATCCTTACTTGCACCACACTTCCCTTTTAATGTTCTAGCCATACTGGTACACTGGCCATTTTTCAGTCCCACAAGTATATTCAAGTTCATTTCCATTGCTGTTTCTGTTGCCTGGATAGTCATCTTCTTCACCTAGGATTCTCCTGACATGTTATTTCCTCAGAAATGCCTTTTCTAACTCATGTTTGATTACAAGATCACACACTCTGAATTAACACAGAATTTCCCCTTTTGTGACAAAATCACTTATTCAGTGTCTGGCTTCCTCTTTAGATTGTGTAGTCAGAAAGGCAGGGCCCCTGTTGGACTGCCTCACCTCCTATCAGTGCCGGTACATGCCTCGCTAACAGTAGATGAACAATAAACATTTGATGAATGAAGGAAAATGATTATGGATAGCTTTTTTTTTTTTTAGTTTAGTTTTGTTTGTTTGTCTTTTTGTTTGAGCTGAGTTAGAAATAAACCTTTATTGTGGATGAAAGTACTCACTTGAAAGTGAGTGCAGGCAAATTCACGGGAGAATCACCTTTTTAACAGTTTTCAATGAAAGCTGTATGTAAAATTACTCTTGCATCTCCTCAGTTTTTTTTTTTTAAGATTTGTTTATTTATGCATACAAGCTGGGGTACAGGCCAGAGATGTGGGGCGGTGAGAGGGTTCACCAGAGACAGAGTGGGGAGCAGAACAGGCAGATCGACGGCAATCCACTGCTGAAGGGAGCAGTGCGAGAGGCAGGAGAGGTCTGCCGCGCCATGTGGGAATCTCCCCGGCTGGGTGTTGAACGCACATCGCAGCTGCCAACAGCTACACAGCACAGCGCTTAACCGCTGCGCCACCAGGGAGGCTAGTTGTCTCTTATTTATATTTTCCCTTTTCCTTTCTAACTCGGAGAGATTTGACTTTGCATTCAAGAAGATTTTTCTGTTCTTTGTCCACTTTTAGCCTAGTCATAATCACTTTGCTAGGGCAAAAGCCCACATGGACAGTTTTGCCCTTAGTCTCTTCCTACTGCACTTGTTCAGTGTAGAGGACATATTTCTTTCTGTAAACCTGGACCACTTTGCCAATTTGCTGACCTTTGTAGTGCCTTCACACAACATGAACTTCACCATTGTAGGAACAGGAACACACCAGGGCAGGTTCGCTATGGAGCTGCGCAGACAGGGTAAAGGTAGGAGGAGTGCTGGAGCCCCTGATGGCTTTTTAGACTTTTAATGGTCTTTTTAGTGAGGAAGCCAGGTACAGGGCAGGTTGGGGACCGGGGGCCAAGAGGCTGGCAGGCTGCCCAGCCCCTGGCGAATCTTCACTCTCTCGGGCTCTCAGGTATTCTCTCATGGTCTCTGTTGCACGCCAAATGGTCCTCTGCCCCATCCTCTCTTCTCTGCTGCTTCTGCTTCGCTGCTTCTTTCTGCTGCGCTAAGCTCAGTCTCTGGATCAGATTTGCCCACTCACGCATTCCAGGTGCCCACCATCAGGCATGTGTGTAGGCCTGCAGGGGTCTATTATTGATGGGGGCTCGGAAAAACCTGATGACTCTTTCGTTTACCCTACAATCATCCTTTTGGATGGATGTAACATTATACTTCTATTTCAGCTCTGGAAAAAGGAAGAAACAATCTTCGTGCAGAAGCGGGAAGGTGCATTGAAATGCCTTTTACAGTTCTTGATCCTGTCTGAAGTCACAACACAACTTCATTTTGGCTGCTGGCTCTTCAGTGAAGACTGCAAATGGAAAGAGGTATGAACAATTATTTTTTAAAGATTTATTTTTATTTATTTATGCATACAAGTATAGGCCAGAGGTGTGGGGGTGGGTGTGAGAGGATTAACCAGAGACAGAGTAGGGAGCAGAACAGTAGATCTACTGAAATACACTGCTTTGGGGAGTAGCGGGTGAGACAGGAGAGGTCTGCTGCTCCATGTGGGTGAACTTCTAGGCCAGGGATCTAACTCAGGCTGCAGTGGTAGGCAATAGCTTGATAGCACTGAGACTTTAACCCCTGCGCCACCAAGGAGGCCCTGAATGATTCTTATTAATTCTGATGGCCTAGGGGTCAAGTCTCAGCGATATCACCACTGTGGCCTGAGTTCAATCCCCCAGCCAGCACAACAGACCTCTCCTGCCTCACCCACTGCTCCCCTCAGCAGTGTACTTGAGTAGATCCACCTGTTCTGCTCCCCATTCTGTCTCTGGTGAATTCTCTCACAGTCCCCACCCCACCTCTCGCCTACACCCCAGCTCTTGTATGCATAAATAAATAAATCTTTAAAAAAGAATTTATAGATTGGTTGAATTTTTAAAAATCCATTTAAAGTTCATGTTGAAGATTAGCTCCAACTCTTCCTGAGGAATGGTATTCCATATAAGCAGCAACTCTCTGTCTGCAATCAGCATTATACTTCAGTTTGGTTATAACACTATTCAAGAGGTCTGCTTGGGAAAAATAAATAAATAAATGCAAGTGCAATCTGTTAGCTATTTTTAGGTTAAATGTTTGTAAGAAAGGGATATTTTCAGATGTAGTGCCTCCTTAATCCTGCAGATTATGAAATGGTCGTACTACTAGAGAAATTATTCTTGTTTTGAGGGGAGGAAAAATTTAATTGATGGAGAATACACAATTTTATAGTGTAAGCCACTTTAAAAAGACCATACAAGACTTTAGCTAATAGTTATTAGAGACCGTGTAATTTCCTGAAAGTATTAACTATGGATCAGTTTTCATTTTCATGGCTGCCAACCACAAAGTGCCCTATCTTGGTTATAGATTCTTACATAAACTTGTAAACAAAACTGTCTTCTCTTTTGTATTACCATGGAAAGTAGCTGGAAAACAAAATCACCTATTCTCTGGTTTCAGTTACTTTAGAAAGCAGCTATATCAACAGCAGAGCTTGTGTGATGAGGTTTGGAGATGATCCCTAGCCAAAAACTAGAAAATTACGCAAGGCCTGCATCCTATCAATACATCCCCTTAGGTACAAAGGCTGTGAAGTATTACACAAGGTGACTGTTGCGGCTTTTACCATGTCTTTTCTTCTTAGTTCAATTGATAAGTTCAATAGCTATAAAATCCCTGAAGTGAGTCCCCAAACGCCCATTTAGTCTGTACTGAGATACCCAATCCTATTACACAATAGCCACTAATCATAATAGAGAATTAGAGGGTCCCCGTTTAGGCAAGGTGCCATTCATTCCACCCAGGCATGGACGATTTCCTTCATATTTAAGGTCTCAGTGAAGCCGAAAATAGCACACACACACACACCCTCCCTTTTATAGACTGTGAAGTGGCTTTCACTGCCTTGTCCTTTAGCCGGACCTCGGGAACCACAGTCACATTTTCACAACACTAAGGTACAAGCCTAAGTAGACTACAATTCCCGTCATGCTTCATGCAAGCGCCCCCTACGCAACGTAGCGGTTAATCCTTCCCTCAGTCCCCTTCCACTTCCGGGACTGCGGGGCCTGAAGCCCAGCGGGCGCGCGCACACGGGACTTGCCAACGGGACGAGGCCTTGGGGCTAGGTGCCGACGGCGACGTGTGGCGTCACGTGACGTGGGCCGCGCCTCGCCCGCGAGCTTGCGTGCGTCCCAGGGGGCCGCTGACTGGCTTGCGTGCTTGTGCGGAGCGGGAGGCTGGGGGCGGACCAGCTGGGGCTGCGGCGGCCTCGGGCCCGTAGAAGGGGGAGGGCGGGGCCAGCTCCGGGACCGCGGCGACGACACTCGGAGCGAGCGCCTGGGCCGGAGAGAAGAGATGCGGTGGTTCCAGGGTGCTATTCCGGCCGCCATCGCGTCGGCCAAGAGGAGCGGCGCGGTCTTCGTGGTGTTCGTGGCAGGTGAAAGTGGCGGGGGCCGGAGACGCGGCCGGGACTCCCCCTCCGGCCTACCTTCAACCCCAGGGGCCCCCAGCCTTTACTCAGTGCACCGAGATGCCCGGGATACCCGCCCCTGGCTTCTCAGCGCCTCCCCCGTCCGTTTGGGGCACCCCGGGCCTGGTCCCCTCCGCCCGTTTCTCCTGGCTCCCGTGCCGGACGCACGGTCCCGACCTCACCCCCAAAGCGCGCTGAGCTTCGGCGACACCTCCTCGGCCGGGCGAGGAGACGCGGCGAGCAGGCCCTTGCCAGTCGACCCCGTCGGTCCTGGTTGAGCCGCTCACGCCGCCGCCTGAGTAATGGGCGCAGACAGACCCTCCCGCCTCCCCCCCGGTCCCCGGTGCATCCTCCCGGGCGCAACGATAGAACTCTCCAGCCCAGAGGACCCACTTCGGGGCGCTTTAACGCCTGTGTAGTTCCGGTGTTCAGGTGGGGATCCGGACAGGCCATTATGCAGGCTGTTGGGTTCGTAATTAGTTGTGGACTGTCAGGAAGAAAGCTGTGTCATCGGTAAGCAACAAAGAGAAACCACCTGATGGTCACGGTTCTCCGCGTTCTTTCGTGCGTTCCTGAAACGCAAACTTTTGAGCTTTGTATAGGTTGATACTGTCTTTAATGATAGTGGGGTGGGGGAGGTGTCTAATACGGAATAATTTCTTTGTTGCGAGTTGATTTTTTCCCCATTTTCAAAAAAAAAAAAAAAGTAGACCTGTCCTTCCCTAGTTCTTTGTCTTATTGGTCAAGTCTACAGTTCTGATAATGTGTACGGAATCGATTACCCTGTGTTGTTTTGGGTTATTTTGCTCCATATTCCCTTGTTTTATTACTGAAGTTTTCTAGAAGTTCAGGAAACCTGTGCGTCTGTGGTTTTGCTGGTTCTCATTACTTGAAATCAGCGTGTGTGACTAGTTAATTGGAGGTGTATTTCAAATATTTGTGTTTAATAACGGTTTACTCATTATTAACTCATGACTCTTGGGAGACTAGATAAGACTCTATAACTTTCTGCATATCAGTGAAGAATAAGTTGCTGAGTTTAACATTGAATTCGAACTTTATAATTGTGGTAAGTTTATCCTAATGCTGTTAATTAGGAGAGCTTGAGTGGTTTAGATTCTCTTAAGCAGTGTTAGAGTTATATGTCCCCTGAAGAACTACTGTAATACTGTAAAAGGAAAAGATGGGTTAAAAAGGAAAGGGAAATTGATATTATGTATTAAATATACAGGAGTAGCTTATGACATTTTTTTCCACACACTGCCTCCTTTTTTTCTTAAAAAATTGAACGTTGTAGACTTTATGTAATTATTTAAATTGGCGTCAAAGTCAAGAAATTTTGAATTATGGTAGTAACGTATCTAAACAAAAAAGCACAGTCCGTGTGGCCAAATATTCCTAAAAGGCATTCTTTGTTTTATTCCATTAAGTTGAATGAAGAAATGCTAGATTTAATTAACATATTTGGAAACAGCAGTATTAATTATTACCCTTGTAAAGTTGTAGGTCTTGGGAGCTTTTTCTATATAGAGAGATGTATTTTTTTTTCTTCAATTAACGTTTTATTGATGAATAGGTATTGTATGTATTTAGAATATCAATGACTGTTTCCAGAATGTTTGTTTCCAGAAACACCTGTTTGCATTCAAAGGGGTCTGGCCCTTAGCCCTTTCAAAATACTGTTGTGTTTTATAGAGTTTTAGGAAGTTAATCTCTAAGACTAGGTAGAATTGCTGTCACTCCAAGATGTGTAGACAGTAAGGTCATATCAGTAAGTTGCCTAGACCTTTGTTCATAATTTAAAAGACTACAGTCATGACTTTCTTAGATCTGAGCCCACAACAATAATAAGCCCACTCAGTGGAAAATTAAAAATATATCTTTATAGCTTGAAGAAGTGATCTTGAAAGTATACTTTTGTTCATATAACCACTCAAGTTGGAAGCCTTTAGACAAGTTGTTTATATTTAGTGAAATTTTTATGAATGAATTGAAGAAAATGTAGGATCGATATTCTAAGATGGAGACATTACTACTAGGTCAGCAAACAAATTAACAGGATTTTCAAAGTGTTGTGACTATGTAGTTTGAAAAAACTGAAAAAGTTTTTGATTCTAGGAAAGTTAAAGTAACGTGACAAGGATTCTGAAGCAAAGATGTTAGGGATTCTTTGACTAGTGTTGCTAGTCTGCTTAAATTTCTTAATGACAGATACCGTTTACTGCCTTTTGGTTAAATTAAACCACAAATAACCTTTAGTTTTTGACCAGTTGTGATTTTCTAGGTTGGAATTGCTTGCGGAACTGGGATCTGCAACTCTGCTTCTCAGTTTGTACTGTTCTCTTTAAGTGCCTTTATTTTGGATGCCACTTACACCACCAGGGATACAGTATTTTCTCCAGAAATCTTAGGCCCACCTAAATCCATAGCAAAGTTCATAATTTGATTAAAAATAAGAAACTGAAGATACTAAAGTTGGCAGTTAATAATACCATCATAGTGTTAAGAAAGCTCTCAGGGTTGAGTAATTCAATATTACTTTGTAAATTAAGCTGCTGTAGCCGCCTCTTTGAGTCATAGATAGATATTGCCAGTGTGGATGTGACTTTTGGGACCCTCACTACATTGTTCAATATAGGTGAGAGGGTGAAAAACTTCAACCTCAGAAATAGCAGAGCCATACTTTCAGCTATTGACCTACTTGACATTCCCATTTGGATGCCTTTGACAGGATTGTCAAACCTGAAAGTAGATTTACGGTCTAACCTGTTCTCCTGCGGTGTTCTATATCTAAATAAATGGCTTCACCTATATACAGTTGGATAAACCTTAAGTATGGAGTCATCTTTGACTTAAGTCTTCAGTCTCATCTTGTCTCATGCTCCTTATTCATGATGCTCCCAATCACACAAGCCTATCCCTCCAGCAAAATTTCTTATACTTAGTGATTCTTCTAGGTCTTGGCATGGCTTAGTTCTTTCATCCATTAGGTCTTAGTTAGTCATAATTATCCTCGGAGAGCTTCCCTGATCAATCTAAAGACTTGTTATTTTCTCTGATCTTTTTTTTTTCCCCCACAGATTTATTATTTTGTTTGTTACAAGTTATTTACAAGACAACTAAAATTTCTCTTTTTAAAAAAATTTTTTTGAAGATTTATTTATGCATATAGAGCTGGTGTGTAGGCCAGAGGTGTGGGGGTGGTGGGGGTGGTGAGAGGATTCGCCAGAGACAGAGTGGGAAGCAGAGCAGGCGGATCCACTGAAACACATTGCTGAGAGGAGCAGTGGGCAAGACAAAGGAGGTCTGCTATGCCATGTGGGAAGGCCCCTTGCCCGGGATCAAACTTTTGCCCTAGTGGCTGGCAATAACTTGATAGTGCTGCATCTTAACCCCTTGCACCACCAGGGAGGCCCAAGACAAGTAAAATTTCTTTACCATAGGTTTTTAGCTCTACTGAGGGTAAAACGCTTCTTTCCTATTTCGTTTGTAACCTATTGCCTAGCACAAAATAAATGTGGAATAAAATAGTGTCTGTATGAAAGAAAGCATAAATGAAAAGGATCCCTCACATCTAACAGCCTTCTCCAAGAAGTGTTTATATTAATAATGTTCCCATATAGATATTTTCTGGGCTGATAATAGTCATTTATTTGGAATTTTATATATCTCCTCACCCCATACTCTCTGAAGACATGCTCAGAATGAGCTCACTGCAAATAATAATTTTCCCTTCTATATGTTCAACATCTGTGAATCTGCTGATGGGACATTCTTTTTGGTTTTAGTTTGGAAATGCTTTCTAGTCCCTGTTTACTTTTCTATGGCCATGTTTCTCAAGACCCCTATTCCTGGTATTCCTTACAAAATATACAGTCAAATGTATAGTACTAGACAAGGTTTATAGGCATGCTAAGATACTTGACTACACCAGAAATCTACCTATGCATGCCATAAAATATTTATTGAGAGCCTGCTAATATGCCAGGTACTTTTCATCAGCTAGGTTCTGTATTTGAGTTAAATGAGTAAATAAAATGGAAATTTTTGCCCTCATGGAGCCTTCATTCCAGTGGAGAGAGATGGACAATAAACTGTAAATGAGTGAAACACATAGTACTGTAGAAGGTGATAAGTACTACAGGAAAAGAGAGTGGAAAGTAGGGAACCCTGAAATTGTCTAAAGAGTGTATTTTTGAGGTAGTGATTAGGGAAGGCTTTATTGGGAAAATATTTGAGCAAAGACTTAAGAGAGTTAACCTTGTGGATAATCTTGGGGAAGAACTTCCCGGGCAGAGGAAACAACTAGTAAAAAGACCTTAACTCAGTATCTTTCATATTTAAGTAATAGAAATGAAAGGAGTTGCAAGAAATTGAGAGGCAATAAGATAAGATAGGTAACTGGAGGACTGAGGTCATTTGTTAAGGACTTTGACTTTGAAGAAAATAGGGAGATAGTATAGACTTTTGAGCAGAGGGTTGATGGGATCTTTTTAAGAAAGACACCAATTAGGCTATTATAATAATCTAGGTGAGATTTGGTAGCATAAATTAGTGTTGTTGCAGTGGAATTGGTAAAAAAGAGCTTCATTCTAGATAGGTTCTGTAGACTCAGCTGAAGTCAAGGATAACTAAAGATTTTGATCTGAGGAGAGAAAGAATGGAGTTATCATTAACAGATTACTGAGATGAGCAAGACAAAGAATGCATTGAATTGTGGATGTGATCCACACATAGGGGAAAAAAAAAACTTAGAAAAAGTAGGTGCGGAATGATCTCACTTTTGTAAAATGGAAAACGTGGCCTGAAAATTTTTTTATGCGTAATTGGCAAAGGTTGCTCACATTTGAGAAAGTGCTGATTTAGCTCTGCTAAATATTTTTCAGTTACTTAGGTAAATTTCCCGCTGTCTACCAGTAAGTGATTATACCAGAGTCTAGACATTGCAGTCCTAAAAAGGAAACAGTCTTTTTTCATATTAAATTTAAATTTTAAATATTTTTTCAATATTTTACTAATAGTGATTTATCACGTAAGTTCTGTTGTATAACATTATTTGACATCCATATGTGCTTCATCAGAATCACTTCCAAAAGTCTGGTCCATGACCATACGCTTGACCCCGTTCACCACAGAACACCTGCCGCCACTGCCGCCCCAATCCTCTTCCTCTCTGTTTCCCACCAATCTGTTCTCTTTGTGTCAGAGTTTTTTGTTTTGTTTGTTCATTTGCTTTTTTTAATGTTCCAGGCACGATTGAAACACATAGTATTTATCTTTCTTTATCTGACTTATTTCACTTAACATAATCCCCTCAATGTCCTTCAATGTTGTAGGATTTTATCTCCTTTTTTTTTTTTAATTATTTTTGTGGGCAAATGTGTTCTGAACTTTTTTTTTTTCCTTAAGATTTATTTATGCATACAAGCTGGGGTGCAGACCAGAGGCATGGGGCAACAAGAGGGTTCACCAGAAACAGTGGGGAGCAGAACAGGCAGATCAATGGATATACACTGCTCAGGGGAGCAGCAAGCTAGGCAGAAGCAGTCTGCTACGCCATGTGGGAATCTCCCTGGCTGGGTGTCGAACTCGCTGCCGACAGCGCCACAGCACAGTGCTTAACTGCTGTGCCACCAGGGAGGCCCTCTTTTTTTATATACCCAAGTAATGTTCCATTATATTTATATGCCATCTTTATTCATTCATTGATGGACATTTAGATGTTTCCATATCTTTTTTTTTTTAAAGATTTATTTTATTTATGCATACAAGCTGGGGTGTAGACCAGAGGTGTGGGGTGGTGAGAGGATTCGCCAGAGACAGAGTGGGGAGCAGAACAGGCAGATTGACTGAAGTATACTGCCGAGGGGAGCAGTAGGCAAGGCAGGAGAGGTCTGCACCATGTGGGACTCTCCCTGGCCAGTATCAAACTCGCTCTGGATAGCTTCATTGTGCTTCGCTTAACCCGTTGCGCCACCAGGGAGGCCGATGTTTCCATATCTTGGCTATTGTGAAATGGAAATAATCTCTTGATAGGTATAGCTTTTAAAATATTTTGTCATTTAGGTATGACATAGAGTATATTGAGTGAACAGTTCAGTGAATTTTTACATGTGAATGCACATGAGTAGCTCTCATCCAGATTGAGAACTAAACATTTTCAGCACTCCAGAAGGCTCCTTGCTGTTCTTTCCCCATCAATAGCACCTCCAGGGCCTCCCTGGTGGCACGAAGGATTAAGTCTCAGCGCTGTGAAGCTATCAGCAACCACTGCAGCACTAGTTAAATCCCACCCAGGGAGCTAACCCACATGGTACAGCAGACCTCTCCTGTCTTGCCCCACTGTTCCCCTCAGCAGTCATTCTGTATTTCAGTCATTCTCCCTATTCTGCTCCCTACTCTGGTGAATCTTCTCATACCCCCTCCCCTCAGTCCCACACCTCTGGCCTACATCCCAGTTCTTATATGCATCAATCAATCAATCAATCAATCTTTAAAAAAAATAGCGCCTCCACTAGGGAAGCCACTATGTTGAATTCTATACCATAGATCAGTTTGGGCTCAGCATAGCTTTTATAATTAGTATACCTCTAATAAAAGGCAAGTCCAAAATTGCAAACGGATTGTTCTCTCTCTCCCATGGAGGAATTTTGGAGAATAAATACTGTGATGTGAAGGATATTTAATTCAATAGAAAGGTGCTTGCTACATAAAGACTATTGTACATGTGTTTTCTAAATTCATATATAAAAGCAAAACTACATTTCTATCCTTGACTTTTAATTATTATTTGCACCATGATTTAGATGTATTTGCTTACAAAATACCATGTATAATCTAAATAACAATATTTTGTTTTTCATTATTATGTTAACTGTATATAGTCATACTATTCTTTTTATGACAAATTTCATTTTCAAATTTGATAGAAAGTAGTATTTGTAGTGTTGTATTTTATTTGAAATTCTAGATTTCTGGGGAAAGAATTTGCTACCAGCAGATATTTGCCTTATAAGAATCCTTCAAATGTCTTACAGGTGACGATGAGCAGTCTACACAGATGGCTGCAAGTTGGGATGATGAGAAAGTGACAGAAGCATCTTCAAACAGTTTTGTTGCTATTAAAATCGATACCAAAAGGTTTGCTTGTATTTTAGTATTGTTACTTTTTAAGAATATTATAGCAACGTCTTTTATAGTGATAAACTATATGAATTTTTTTCATTTAATATATATCCTTTACATTATTGTGTACCCCCCGTAGGTTTCCCACCACTATAAGAATGTTGACTTTTGTCTAAGACATATTGGGAACTGAAATTCTGACATTTTCGAAATTCTGACATTTTCCAAATTCATCACATCTTGCTGAAAAACTTATGTTCTCCTAGTTTACCAAACAGCTGTGTGGTATGCACCAGGGCTGTAAAGAACTGTGATCCTCAGCTTCTAAAAACTTGAAAGTAACTGTAAATCATACATTGAATATTTCTGAGAAGTTGGACACTTTTTAGATTTCTATTTTGGGGAATAGACATAATTTAATTAAGTAGGAATAAGGACATTCATAGTACAGGTATGTTTTGTTTCTCATCCTTTCTCTCCATGTTTATAAATACTTTTATTATAGAGAATTTTAAACATTTACAGAATTGAACAGTGTACTGAATCCCCCATGTACATGTCAACTAGCTTTGATTAATTACTAACTCATAGGCATATCTGATTTCATTTGTGCTCTCCTCCATTTCCACTTATTCCACTTAAGTTCAGAGCAGATCTGGGCCATCTTATCACTTCATATCTTATCACTTTGTTTGTAAATATTTCCTATGTCTCTGAGAGGTGGTTTTTTATGTTTTAGCATTATTGTAATATTTCAAAAACAAATTAATTCCTTAATGTCAGTTACTAGTTAATATTCAGATTTTCAAGTGGCTTTTCAAAGTCATAGTTTTCCTATTAATTTTTTATGGCTTGTTTGGATTGGGATCCATCAAGTTTCATTAATTTGTGATGTATTGATTTATCTCTTAAGTCTCTTTTAAACTCTGTGGTGTTCCCCTCTGTATCGCTCTTTTTTTCTTTGTAATTTATATTTGAAAAAACTAGGTCATTTGTTCTATAGTTTTCTACAGACTAGATTTTGTTAACTGGTACCCTATTAATGTCTTGTAGTTTGTTCTGTCCTCTATTCCCTATAAACTGATAATTGGTTTCAGGCTTAACCCTCCCCCCCACCCCCCACCCCGCAACCCCTCACATCTTGCTCACCCACCCTACTTCACATAGTGGTATATCTTCTTGTACTGGAAGGAACGTAACACCCTTGTTTTCTCTCTTTATGATAACAGCCATCAGTGAACAATGCTTAGAAACATTAATTCATTAGCATTTGCAGAGTGTATATTCCTATCCTTGTGATATTCACAATACCACAATGAATAATGTTTGGAGATTATTAAGATGAAATTAGTTTTTGAATTGTAACATAACCTGAAGGGTATAATACCATACCTCTAAATCATAAAAAGCATTATATACCATTATTGCCTCAATAGAAAAATCAAAATGAAATACTTAGTGTATAATCGAGAAAACTAAAAAATTTTAAAAATTATGTCTTTGTATACATTTACCTATTTGCATACATTTAATGAAAAAAATTTCAGTATTAACAAGAACATTGTAAAGCAAATCATAGTACAATCTGACTTACATTAGCCACAAAACTATCTATTTTTCGAACTTTAATATCTTTTTAAAATGAAATCTATTATATTAATGCATGTAGTATAATTTATATTGTCCGTTATTTTCTGGGAGCAATTTTTAAAGTCAATAAAATGGCAGGAAGAATGTAGAGGTTTATAGAATTTATAGAAGAAATGAGAAATTCAGATTTCAACAGATTTCTGTTAGCAGATGCCAGGGTATCTGTATATATGGTGATGATTGATGTTTGCTTCATTATGTATGTCACCTTTAGTAGAATATAGTGTGCCTTTTAAATCATGAAAAGTGAATTTTATTATACAGTAACTTACCTAGTGTTCTAGCAACATTTTAGTGTATATTTATGGAGATAGCCGTATTGAAAATAGATTGATAGGAAATGCATCAAAAAATATGTTACAGTGGTTATTTCTGAGAAGGTAGAATTTTTTTTGTATTTTCAGATATTTTTGTCATAATTATGCTTTATATTCAGAAAATTCTAGTTCTTGGGAGCATTAATTTGATTTTTGGAATTCTCTACGTTGATGAGTGACTCTTAGTTTATATTTTAGTATATAAAATCTTTCTCCCATCTCTGTCCCTAACAAATCAAACTGTATTTTCCTCCCTTTTATTTTTTAACAAAAATGGTAATATTTTGACATACTTTAGGTATCTTTTTCTTTTTTATGATTGCATAATTAACCAGTTTTTAGTGGCTTATATGTAGGTTTTACAAAGTATATCATCGCTTGCACAAGTAAGTCATATGCATTAATATTTCTTGTTACACGTTAAGATACTGTATTCAGGTATACTTGCTGAGAAAGCAGCATGACAGATACCTTGATTTTTAGCCACCAAATCCAGCCACTAATTTGTGGGTTGTAGGAGCAAATGACTCTTTAATCTGAAAATTATAAAACAAACTAAAAAGAATGACAAAGAATTACATTTTTCTCCTTCCAGCTGAGGGCTATGAAAGCAATTGTAGTTTCAGAAATAGACTTCTGATTTGTATAGTGAATTTTTATAAAAACAACTTGGTATTTGGGGAAATAGATGTGTTCACCTGTTGATTTTCTATTTGATTTTTGTTTTACAGTGAAGCCTGCCTACAATTTTCACAAATTTGTATCCTTTCAATGAAGAATAAATTTTATGTGTGTGTTTTTTTTTCTTTTTTCCGCTTGATTTTTTTTTTTTTTTTTTTTTGCATAGAAGAATGGGGTGTAGGCCAGAGGTATAGGGGGTGAGAGGATTCACCAAAGACAGAGTGGGAAACTGAACAGGAGAATCTACTGAAATAACACTGCTAAGGGGAGTAGCTAGTGAGACAGGAGAGGTTTTCTGCACCATATGTGGGTTGGCTCTCTGGCCGTAATCGTGATAGTGCCGAGACTTAACCCTTAGGCCACCAGGGAGACCCAAGATTAATCCTTCTGGTTAATTCATGACATTTAGAAGTTATTTTTTATTTAGGAATTTATGCATTCTTATGGAAACTGTATTACCAAGTGTCCTTTGAAATAATACATCGTAGAAAATGAGATTATAGGGGATTTTAAAATGTGACTAACTGATAAACAGTATGACAGTTTGATGTGGTAGTTGAAATTTTTTAAAAAAGATTTATTTATTTATGCATACAAGAACATGGTTGTAGGCCAGAGCTGTAGGGAGGGGTGAAAGAATTCACCGGAGACGGAGTGGGAAGTAGAACAGATGGGTCTACTGAAATACACTGCTGAGGGAAGCAGTGGCAAGACAGGAGAGGTCTGCTGCGCCTTGTGGGTTAGCTCCCTGGCCAGAGATTGAACTCTGGCTGTGCTGGTAATAGCACTGAGACTTAACCCCTAGGCCACCTTGGAGGCCGTGAAGTTATTCTGTAAACATGGTAGTTGATAGTACATATTTTGAAAGGGACGAAGGTGATTTGTTTGGCTTTGTAACCATTTGTGTTTCATAAAAGTATTCCTTTGTTTCCCATGAGTTGTTTGGCTTAATTATACTGTATAGATCCTGTAGTGTGTGTTCCATCCAGTTTCTTTATAGGCGACAGCGGAATTCCCTTGGAAGTAATAGCAGGAAGTGTTTCTGCAGATGAACTTGTTACCAGAATTCACAAAGTCCGGCAGGTGAGAAGGAACAAAATTGTTCTCTCTATAAACATGGGAAAATGATGTACCGGGAACTTGATAATGGAGTATCTTTGGAGCCACTCTGTATATTTAGGAAGCTGCTATGCCATTAAACTTAGGCAGTAGTAAATACTGTCTTCTTGGACTGGTTTTGTATGCAGCATTGCGGAGTTAGTGTATTTGTATCTAGTACTTTAGTGCATGCTTATTACTCTTTTCCTCCCTCACCAAACCACTTAGTGCACATCACTCTTGGTTGCAAGAGTGAATTAAAGACTTATCTATTCATGCATACAAGAACTGGGGTGTAGGCCAGAGGTGTAGGCCAGAGTAGGGAATAGAACAGGCGAATCTACTGAGAGGATTCACCAGAGAGAGAGTGGGGAGCAGAACAGGCAGACCAACCAAAATACATTGCTGAGGGGAGCAGTGGGCGAGATAGAGGTCTGCTGCTCCATTTGGGAAGCTCATGCTATAGTGGCTGTGAACAGCTTCATAGTGCTGAGACTCAACCCATTGCGCCAACAGGGAGGCCCCTGCTTGGTACATTTTAGGGACCTTAAGTCAGTTTCTTACTGGCATCCACTTTGGACAAATGGCTCATAGAGCTAATAATTTTTTTTGAATTCTAATATGAAGGAAAATCAACAGTGTGCTTTAAAAATCTTGTTATGTTCTTGTATATTTAAATACCAGTGTAATATTATGTATTACACTTTAGAGTCATCTTAGCAAGTTTTGTTTTATCCTCTAGAAAATAAATTGATTTAATTGTATTTTGACTTTATTATATATATTTTTATATATTTATATATTATATATTTTTATTTATATATAATTATAATTATATAATTCATAAAAATTATATATAATTTATAAAAAATTCATAAATGTAATTTATAAAAAATTATATATATAATTTATGTATTTTTTAAAAGATTTATTTATGCATACAAGCTGGGGTACCGGCCAGAGGTGTGGGGCAGTGAGAGGACTCACCAAAGACAGAGTGGGGAGCAGAACAGGCAGATCTACAGAAATACAGTGCTGAGGGGAGCAGCAGGCAAGGCAGGAGAGGTCTGCCGCACCATGTGGGAATCTCCCCGGCCAGGCGTCGAACTTGTGTCGCCGCTGCCGACAGCTCCACAGCACAGCTCTTAACCGCTGCGCCACCAGGGAGGCCTGTAAATTTATATTTTTATCACTTACACGCCAATGTGTTTTTTCCCTAGATGCATTCATTAAAAGGTGAAACATCAGAGGCAAATGGCAACCCATCAGAAAGTTCAGTCTCTACATCATCCACCTCATTTGAACCTAACAGCACTTCTGAAAACTCTCAGTCCAGAAATGTAGAACTTTGTGAGGCACCATCCCCTTCTGATTCAAAGTCAGAATCTGCAACAGGTAATTTTCTGTGTACCCTTTTGGGTACAGTAGAAGTACTCCTTCACTTCTTTTTAAGGCCATGGATTAGTATCTCTAAAAATAAAAACTTAAAATTTAAGGGTTGTCTTAAATAAATGTGTATATCATTTAGGGTAGAAGAGGATGAAGTCAGTGAATATGCTCTTCAAACTGTTTTTTTTTTTTTTTCTTAAAGATTTATTTATGCATACAAGCTGGGGTGTAGGCCAGAGGTGGAGGTAGGTGTGTGTGAGGGGATTCACTAGAGACAGAGTGGGGAGCAGAACAGGTAGATTGACTGAAATATACTGCTGAGGGGAGAAGCAGGCAAGACAGGAGAGGTCTGCTGCACCATGTGGGTTAGCTCCCTGGCCAGGTACCAAACTTGTGCTACGGTGGCTGCCGAAAGCTTCATAGTACTGAAACTTAATCCCTTGCACCACTAGGGAGGCCCTGTTCTTCAAACTTAAATAGGCAACAGTCCAGAATAGTTGATATGTAATTTCTGCCATTGTTCTTGGATTTAGGCACTCAGTAGTTTTTCAAATTTTTCCAGCCTAGATGATTTTGGAACATCTAAATGAACTAATGTATTTGGAAATTTTTTTAATATTTATTTATTTATGCATACAAGAGATAGGGTGTAGGCCAGAGGTGTGGGAGGTGAAAGGACTCACCAGAGACAAGAGTAGGGAATAGAACAGGCGAATCTACTGAAATACACTCCTAAGAGGAGCAGCAGGCGCTACAGGAGAGGTCTGCTGTGCCATGTGGGTTAGCTCCCTGGCTAGGGATCGAACTCTTGCTGCAGTGGCTGCTGATAGCTTCGTAGTGCTGAGACTTAACCCCTTGTGCCACCAGGCAGGCCCTCCTTTAACATTCCTTATACAGCTCTGTTGGCAAGATACTTCTCTTAGTTTTCTTTTATCTGAAATTGTTTTTGTTTTAGCTTCATTCTGGGAGGATATTTTTGCTGGATGTAAAATTTTCTTAGCACTATAAAGATTGTTCCACTATTTTATGGTTTCCATGGCTTTCTGATGAGAAGTCTCTGATACTAGAATTGTTTCTTGACATATGAAATGTGCTTTTTTCCTCTGGCTGCTTGCAGGATTTTTCTCTTTGGTTTCTAGCAATTTGAGATATTCCTTGATTCAGTATTTATCCTGTTAATGGTTTTCTAGGCTTCCTAATCAGTAAGTATATGACTGACCAAATTTGGGATATTTGGGGCCATTTTTTTTAAAGATTTATTATCCATGTATACCAGCTGGGGTGTAGGCCAGAGGTGTGGAGCGGTGAGAGGATTCACCAGAGAGAGAGTGGGGAGCAGAACAGGCGGATCTACTGAAGTACACTGCTGAGGGGAGCAGCGGGTGAGACAGGAGAGGTCTGCTGCGCTATGCGGGAAGCTCCCTGGCCGGGTATCAAACTTTTGCTGCTGTAGCTGTGGATAGCTTCATAGTGCTGCGCTTAACCCTTTGTGCCACTAGGGAGGCCCTGGGGCCATTGTTTTTAAAATTTTTTGTTTCTTTTTCTTATAGTGATAGCTGGAAATAATTATATGTGTATTTGTCTTGTTGATATTATGACACAGATTCACTTCTTTTGCTCTTCATTTTCTCTCCTTGAGTTTGGGTAATTTAGTTGATCTACACTTTCACTGCCTTTTCTTTGTGGTCTCCATTCTGCTTAAAGCTCAGTGACTTTTAAAGATTTATTTATTTATGCATACAAGCTGGCGTGCAGGCCAGAGGTGTGGGGTGGTGACAGGGTTCACCAGAGATAGTGGGGAGCAGAACAGGCAGATCAACTGAAATACACTACTGAGGGGAGCAGTGGGCGAGGCAGGAGAGGTCTGCTGCGCCATGTGGGAATCTCCCTGGCTGGGTATCGACCTCGTGCTGCAGTGGCTCTGGATAGCTTCATAGTGCTCCTATTAACCCGTTGCACCACCAGGGAGACCCTTCACATTGGCTTTTTTCACTTAATAATGTGCATCTCAGGTTCCTCTCTCTTTTCTTGATTTGATAGCTCATTTCATACATTATCTACTTGTACCACAACTTATTCATCCAGTCACCTATTATTGGACAGTTTAGTAGTATCCATGTTTTTTTAAAAATGAATAAACCCTGTACAGGTTTCTTTGTCCATTTAAGTTTTATTTGTTTGTTCAGATAATCAAAGAGGGATATTGCTGGATTGTATGGTTGGAGTATGTTTAGTTTAGTAAGAAATTGTCAAACTCTTATAAAATTGCTATATTGTTTTTCAGGTAATTGATTTTCAGTTCTGGAATTTCTACTACTTCTTCCTTTCTCATTCTTCTCTGTCTTCTAACTTGTTATTTTGAAAAAATTTGAATCACTAGAAGTTATAAAAACTATACATAGTTTCTGAGGACCCTTCATCCATGTTTTATTCTTTTAACATTATCTTTTAATTCACTTAAGCATGTTTTCCTTTACCTCATTGAATTATAATGACTGCTTTACAGTCATTGTATGTCATAAATCCTGTCTGATAATGCCTTTACCTGGCTCGTCTCAGTATTGACTTCTGTTTATTGTCTTTTTTCCTTGAGAATGGATCACATTTTCCTGCTATACCATATGTCAAGAATTTTTGAATTGTACCTTGTACATTGGTTTGTACATTTTGGATTCTGTTATATTCCTGCAGAGTGTTGATGTTTTTGTTTTAGTTGTCAGTTAACTTGGCTAGACTCAAAACTGTAAACTGTCTTATCTGAGGTGAGTAGCAACTCTGATCCCTGTTCTTTGTAGCTTTTTCAACTTTATTATGGAAAATATAAAAAAAAACAAATAATTAGAGAAAATAATATAAGAAATACCATGAAACTCATTGCATGTCTTCAGGGCTTTCCTATGACCTAGAGGTTAAATCTCAGCACTGTCACTGCTGCAGCCTAACCCACATATGGCACAGCAGACCTCTCCTTCACGCCTGCTGTTCCCTTAGCAGTGTATTTCAGTTAATCTGCCTTTTCTGCTCCTCACTCTGTCTCTGGTGACTCTTCTCAACCCCTCTCCACTCCCACCTCCTACCCCACCCCCTGCTGTCCTACAACCCAGCTCTTCTACACAAATTTTAAAAATGGGGGGGTGGGGGGGGAAATTGCCTGTCCTCAACTATTACTAATGACCAATACTGTTTCATCTGTACTCCTTTTTTTGCCACTTACTATTTAAACTTAGTTAATATATCATTTCATCTAAAAATGTTAATATCAGGGCCTCCCTTTTGGCACAAGGGGTTAAGTCTTGGTTCTATGAAGCTGTCCACAGTTCTATAGCATAAGTTGTATGCCCAGCCAGGGAAGTGACCCACATGGCAAGGCAGACCTCTCCTGTCTGGCCCGCTGCTCCCCTCAACAGTTTATTTTGGTGGATCCGCCTGTTCTGCTCCCCACTCTGTCTCTGGTGAATGCTCTCACCCCTCCACCACCTCTGACCTACACCCCATCTCTAGTATGCATAAATAAATAAATCTTTAAAAAATGTTAATATTTAAAAGTTGAGAACTTAAAAAAAACCACAGTATCATTGGCCCTCACCGAGAGTTTAACAGTGATTTTCCTTTTTTAGCATCAATTATCTAGGCAATGTTTGCATTGCACTAAAATTTTCAATTTGTCTGAATTAGAGTCCCGTGTACTGTTATTGATTGATGTCTGTTTTTCATTTAGTCAGTATATAAATTCTTACCTTCACTTGGCTGTTTAGCTTTTAGTTCCCCAGTCTGTATTTTGCTGCATCCCTATGATACTGTGTAAATATTCTTCTAAATTTGTAAAGCTACAGGCTTTACTTAACGCCTGCCAGATAATATTTCAAGTTTTACCTTTCACCTTTACTTTGAGGACCCTTATCACCCATTTATATATTACTGTATCCATATTCAAACTTAGGAATTAGTAATTACTCACTTTATAATTCTTATTCCATTCTTAAGGAAAATAACATTCACAGAGTAAGATTATTAACAGAAGTAACACAAAAAAATTATGCTTTCTGAAAATTTAGCATTACATAAAAATTTCTTTATTTCTTTCCATTTAATAATTAAGGAGAAGAAAGTCCAGGCCATGCCACTTCATCCCAGGAGCCTGGTGGATCCTCAAATCAGAGACCTGCAGGGGATCTGACCATCAGAGTAGAAAGGTTTGCTCTTATTTTCACAAATAGTATTTGTTGAAAAAATAGTAGTTTTTGCTTATTTCATTAATTTTAATAACACCCAAAATTACACAAATGAAATTTCAGAATATTGGGTTAGAATTTTTTTTAACCTCACCAACTTGTATCTGTACAGATTATGTTGTAGAAGTAAGCATCTGTGTTTCTGAAGTCGTCATCAGTCAACTTTAGGTCTCATCATCCTAAGAATCTTTTTCACTGGTATTATGGTACATTTTCCTTCTATCACTTGTTTTATTTCTTTATACCATATAAGTTATAAGTAGGCAAGAACATCAATAAATTTTATGACTGTGCTGAGCCTTGGTTTTTCTGCGTAAGTGGGTGTCTACTAAATGTGTTATTAATTGGCCTAATAATAAATTTCTGACTTTGTAGTTTCTAGTTTAGTGTTTTTATTGATAAAATATTTATCAATCGTTGTCTTTTATACTATGATTGTTAAAATTTAAGAGTTACTGGTAAATGTATAGTAAGAATATTTTTAGTCCTGACTGAAAACATTTAGTATTACATGGAATTTAGGAAATATTCCTTAGTTTACACTTTGTTGACAGATACTGTAGGGAATAAAAGTTCAAATGATTGCTGACATTGGGTATTTGGGTTTATTTGTAACTCAATAAAAATCAGTTTCATTTCTATAAAATCTGGATTCTGATTGTTCTTTAGAGGTTCTGGGACAGTACCAAGGAGCCTGTCCAGTGGTGAGGAAATGGTGTAAGGTAGAACAGCAGTGTGAAGCTAGTTCTCAGGAGCGCATCCTTTTCTGTTGCCATCTGTTTTACTAACACCACACTCACCACTGTGCACCCTTAGATGAAAATATCTAGGATGAAGTGAATATCTAAAATCAGAAAAAGATTTGGAAACCTGGGGCCAAAGGGTGGTGGTGAGGGAGAGAAGAAACAAGGCAAGTGGCCTTTTATCAAGGATGTTTTCAAGCACTATTTCACTGCAGTGGGAAAGGGGAGTTTGTTTCATTCTTATATGTAAGGGAATGTCTACTGGTGACTGGGTCTGCACAGAATATACTATGTTGGGTTTTTTCCAGTTCCTAATAGGTCATTTTTTAATTAAAAAGTTATTAAATGTACATGTGTTATCTGTTATATGTAGTATAAGCTAAGATCCCTTAACACATAGGACAAAATGTGTTTGCTAGCATAATAGTATAGGATTTAGGGATCTTTTTCTCTTTGCTTTGTTAGGCGTTTGCCAAATTTTTGTCATTCTGCTGCTTTTTGAGATTCTTTAAGCTATAATGCTTAAAAGTGCTCTTGGAAATAAACATAGGCAATTTCTTAAAAGTGTATGCTATTAGGACATAAAATATATGTAGGCTGGGGCCTTTTAATAAAAGATACTAAATAATGAAATTGAGTGAAATGTTAGTAAGTTTTTATTATGAAACACTTCAGGAAGTAGCTATCCACTAGACAGCTTTTGAGAAATCCAGGTCATTTGGTCATATAATTAAAAACCAATAGGCACTTCAGACTGTTGCTAAGATTAATTTATCAAACTCAACTAACCAAAAAAGTCTAGATCCTGATACCTAGTACTAGTTAATTTACCAACTATAGTTTTGCATTTTATTCATGAGTTATATCCAATTAAGAATTTTGTTTGTTTTGTGAAATTTGGTTTCTTTGCTATGACAATAATAACACCTCACATAATATTCCTGCCCCAGATATCTTCTTAGTTTAGTTCATTATTTATAATCAAGACTTCTTTCATCCTAATGGGCCCCTTTAGTAGACTCTGTCATCCTTTTTGACTCCGACTCACTTATCTTCAGCAGTGTTAGTGGACTCTGAAAGCCTGAAGTGCTACTGGTTTTCCTGTTTTGCTGAACTGCAGTGCTTTTCTTAACCCAGATAATTTGGACGTTTCTACCACGTGGTGTCATTTGGTATTTATAGAATGGTGCAATTCTAAACTCCATAAAGCAAAAATTATGCATTTTCCTTTAATCTTGGTGATGTTTTAAGATTTGTTACACAAATTAAAAACTAAGGCTTAAAAATATGACAGATGGATTAGTAACTGTATGATTCTAACATTATCTTAGGCTGTAATATTTATTTCCAGACACCAAGTTTATTGAAGACTACTTGCCTTTTTTCTTCATTTAGCTTTGAGAAAAGTAATTTTATTAGGGGGAAATGTGACTAAACTGTCTGTTAGCTTAGAAACATGCTATGTTGTGAATAAGAATATAGATTTTCTATCTTAAACTATCTTTTCTCAAGGAAGTAAGTTTAATATTTTAAAAAAGTTTTGATGATGTGTGAGATCAAAAATTTACTAAAATATTTGTAGTGTTCTATTCTTTAAAGCATAAAGCTATGAAATATGAATTAGTGATTCACATGAAAAGATAAATTTTTTAGTTGATGTATTTTGTTTATATCATTATGTTTTAAAAAACGGCAGAATTACCAGGGAAACAGAATCTTTAGTACTGTCATTTATAGTCTCTTATTTGAAAAGGTTTCAAACCTGAAAAAAAGTTAAAAGACTAGATGAAGACCTTTTTTTTTTTTTTTTTAATTTGGCTGTTATTTTGAAAAAATATAGGTATTGTTTTACTTCACCTGTCCCACAGGCCATTAAAAGATCATTGGATGAAACGGTGTGTCATGGAGTAAGATGCAGTAGGCTTTTCAGCCATATTAGAACAAAATTACATATTTTTCTCAGAATTCTAAAGTATCATGTAATTAAAGAATGAAGACATTTTCAGATGCTAGCATAATGTCATTATCACATTTAAGGAATAATAGATATAGTAAGGTTATTTGATGTAATTATCTTCTGATTTCCCCAGTTACCCTGCTGTTCTTTGTAACTTTTTCTCTGAGTCAGGATCCAGTTAAAGAACATTCATTGAAATGAGTTTAATTTCTCAGTCCAAACCATTTGTCTTGTTTATTTTCATTTTTCTTGGATACTTTAAAAGTTAGAAGCTTTGTTTCTAGACTGTCTCTTGATCTGGTGTCTGTTCAGTCATTTCTAGATTCAGGTTAGGCTTTGATGATGAGAACTTTATTTAGGTAATGGGTTGTCCTCATTGCATCAGTAGGCAACGTGTATGTATTGCTGGTGGTATTATTGGTGAGTTTTTTGTTTTTTTTTTCCCTAGATCTATTCCTTCTGCATTTATTAACTAGTATTCTTCTGTAGAGAAGTGCTTTTATCCCGTACCTGCAACTTTCAGTTCCCCTCTTCTCTTCCGTAAACTTCTCTTTGGACACCAGCACCCAGATCAAGGTCTCACTAGTGCACTAGGATCTAATGCCACTTCTCAATTATTTCTTCCCTTCCAAGGAAAGTCACTTTCCTGTATCTAACAGCATTGATTACTTTTACCTAGTTTTGAACTTCATAGTGAAATCATGCTACATGTGCTCTTTGTAAACACAACATCATTTTAGTGAGACTCTTCACTCTTGTTACATGTGGCAGTAGTAATTTGTACATTCTCACTGTTGTGTAGTGTTCTGTTATTTGACTGTGTAACAGTTTATCCATTCTATTGTTGATGAATAGTTGAATTGTTTTAGTTTGGGGCTGCTATAAATAGGTCTGCTGTTAACATTCTTGTGCATGTCTTGGGCAGTTTATCTTTTGAGTTATTATTTGTGAGATTGGGAGTTTCATAGATTCTGGTCAGTATTCCAAAGTGATTATACCATTTTGTAATTTACCTTCAGAAGTAAGGTGTTTGATGGATTTTTTTTTCCCTTTAATGTGTAACATTTAATTTCTCTCCTAGTCCTTATGCACAAATTGCCCCAAATTTGGTTGGTGAATCCCCTTCATAGTGGGTCTTCTGTTTCACATACATCCCAGTCATTTTTTGAGCACTTCCTGCTCAGAGAAAGTACCATTAATTTTGAAAATATAATTCATATATATATACACACACACACACACACACACACACACACACACACACTTACACTCATATATGATCTATATATAGTATATATATTATAATACAATTTTAAATTCTATAACTATGTAAGATGTAATTCATATACCATAAAATTTAGTGTTCATTTGAATAGGTTTTAGTGTATTGCAAGATTTTACAACCATTACCATTGCTTTCAGAATCATTAGCTTTTAATTGATGAATGTCTTATAGTTGAGAATCATTATTAACTTTCATAAATGCTCACATTGAGTTTTTTGCTTTTATTTTTGAAATTTTTTTAAATTTATGCATACAAGAGCTGGGTGTAGGTTATTGGGGGGGAGGGGAGGGTGGAGTGAGAGGATTCACCAGAGACAGAGTGGGGAGCAAAACAGAATTACTGAAATACACTGCTGAGGGGAGCAGCAGGCGATACAGTAGAGGTCTGCTGCACCTTGTGCGTCAGCTCCCTGCCTGGGGATCAAACTCATGCTTGCAGTGGCTGCTGCTAGCTTCATAGTACTGAGACTTAACCCCTTGCACACCAGGGAGGCCCCTGCTTTTATTTTTAACAATTTTATGCCCTATTACTATTTCTATATAAGTAATAAAGCACTTGTAAATCTTTCATTAATATATATTTGAAATGTGTATGTATATATTTTTTAAAGATTTATTTATTTATGCATACAAGCTGGGGTATAGGCCAGAAGTGTGGGGTGGTGAGAGGTTTCACCAGAGACAGAGTGGGGAACAGAACAGATAGACTGACTGAAGAACACTGCTGAGGGGAGCAGCGGGCAAGGCAGAAGTCTGCTGCGCCATGTGAGAATCTCCCCGGCTGGGTATTGAACTCAGTGGCTCTGGGTAGCGCTGCCCTTAACCCTTTGTGCCATCAGGGAGGCCCAGAAATGTGTGTGCATATTTTTAAATCAATATCAGATAATTGAAGGGAACTAATGGTAAGTATTAAGCTGCAGCCTGGCTTCTTGTCTCCCACATACTCATGAATTTTGCTAGGGATTAAGCAGATAAGTTGTTGCTTTACCTTCAGGAGCTCTTCTTTATTGATTTCTACATATCTGTAGTTGTTTTCAGCTAAATAAATCTCCTTTAAAAACACAGACTCACCAAAAAACTTGAAGAGAGGAGAGAAGAGAAAAGGAAAGAAGAAGAACAGGTAAACTTCATGAACCTACCATTGTTTTACTCTTATTAAAATGATCAAACATTTATTTGATACCATATTTAATTTGCCAAATGTAGGATGACAACCACATCCAGTACAATGAAGGGGATTATCTGTCTTCGGTAGTAAGACTGTGGCACACTCTTCATGTTCTTTTTGTAAACTACTAGAAATAAATTGGACCATCTTTTCTTACTCCACACTGAGCCTTTTACAGTAAGAATAAAGGGACATGAGCTAAAATTATTAAGTGTGAGATAAAATTCTTAGTTTCTTTTTGTGAAGAGAAATGTGTTGACATTTTGCTTAATTTTTCCCTCAACGTTGCATCATTTTAATGCACCATTTGTTTTATTTTTCTCACCATGCGCACTAAATTGCACCCTCTCTTTAGGTTAAATAAATGACTGTCTTTTTGTCCTTGGAGGGTGGCATACTCACCTCGAAATCAAAGTCGTAATTTTGCTCACTTTCAAATTACATTTATAATAATAACAGAACTCATTGTCTTAATGGAACCACTGGCAAAGATTTAGAGATTGACAACTCTGACCATTGACCCATGCTATTAATTCCGCTAGACTCTTAGATTTTCTGAAGTTGTTTCATTCTTTGAAGCCACACCCTACAAATCTATTTTCCTACTTGCAAAATGATGTCTAGGGCCTATTATTAAATTGTGGTTTTGGATCATAGAAATTATTTTCTCTTTAATTCAGAGGGAAATAAAGAAGGAAATTGAGAGGAGAAAAACTGGAAAAGAAATGTTGGATTATAAAAGAAAGCAAGAAGAAGAACTAACAAAAAGAATGTTAGAGGAAAGAAACAGAGAAAAGGCAGAAGACAGGGCAGCTCGAGAGCGTATTAAACAGCAGATTGCATTGGTAAGTATTAAATTTATTTTTCAATGCTCGACTTTAGAATAGTGGTGAAATTTTTCCACACACAGTGATTTTGATTTACTACCCTAAAATACACACAAAAATAGATTTTAGATTTAGTACCAATTCTTAGCTTCCTTTTTTGAAAAGTTATAAGTTGAATTAAAATATAGTTAAGATTAAAATTGAGATGATTTTTTGCAAAGTAATTTTTGTCTGTTATAAATTTTAACAGTATAGGCATACCTCATTTTATTGCATTTCACTTTACTGTGCTATGCAGATACTGCATTTCTTACAAATTGGTGTGTGGCAAAAAGATTATGACTCACTGAAGGCGCAGAATGATAAGCATTTTTTTGGCAATAAGCTTTTTTTAAGGTGTGCATATTGCTTTTTTATATATAATGCTATTGCACACTTAATAGACTGTAGTGTTGTACGAACCTAACTTTTTTTTTTTTTTATTTATACATACAAGCTGGGGTACAGGTCAGAGGCGTGGGGCGGCGAGAGGGTTCACTAGAGACAGAGCGGGGAGCAGAACAGGCAGATCAGAAATACACTGCTGAGGGGAGCAGCGGGCAAGGCAGGAGAGGTCTGCCACGCCATGTGGGATTCTCCCCGGCCGGGCGTCAAACTCGCGTCGCCGCTGCCGACAGCTCCACAGCGCAGCGCCTAACCGCTGCGCCATCGGGGAGGCCCCAAACCTAACTTTTATATGCATTGAGAAACCAAATAAATTGTGTGACTCACTTAATCACAATATTTTCTCTATTGTGGTGGTCTGGAACTGAACCTGCAGTATCTCCAAGGTGTGCCTGTAGTCAGAAGGTATTTTTTAAATATTCCCAGGAAAGAAGCTAAAAAATTTATTAACTAGCAATCTCCTCTAAACACAAGTATTCTTCGTGTAGTGTTTTTTTTTTAATGGCCAGTCTTTTGGGGGACATTCGAAAAGATTTAGACACACCAAGATAGAAGAGTTGAATGGTTTTGCAATAATGATTTTTAGAATTAAATAGTGCTACTAGATAGGAAAATTATACCTGCCTTAATATTGCTTTTTCATTCAGAAAATTATTTATTGAGTATTTACTATATGCTCGATCTTGTTCCAGGCTCTCAAGATACAGTAGTGAGCGAAATCAAGTCCTTTATTTGTTTAATAATAATTCTGGCCCCTGACAGTTGATATAACTAAAAATTATCAGATCTAAAGTGAGAGTTCATGTTTGGTTTTAAGAAATTTCATGTTACTGTATTGTGTTTGGAAATAATGTGAATAGATCATTCTGGCAATGAAAGATAATGTCAAATGACTGTTTTAAAGGACCGTGCAGAGAGGGCTGCTCGTTTTGCAAAGACAAAGGAAGAAGTAGAAGCTGCCAAAGCTGCTGCCTTGCAGGCTAAACAGGCAGAAATGGAAGTAAAGAAGGACTCTGCTGCAAAAGGACGCAGGTACGTTATTTTATGCCATATGTGTACATGGCAGCTGAGGAAACTGTGGTTATGCATTGCTTTTTTTACAATGAGGTATGCTGTGACTTTTTTAAGAAAATATTTTAATTTGGGGGTAACATTTTTGGTTTTCCATAGTGCTTATTTCCACTCACTCTCCATCAGTAACCTCCGTCACATCTGCCTCTTACCCCCCCTTTTATTTTTATTTTTATTTTTATTTATTTATTTATTTTTAAAGATTTATTTATACATAGAAGCTGGGGTACAGGCCAGAGGCGTGGGGCGGCAAGAGGGTTCACCAGAGACAGCGTGGGGAGCAGAACAGGCAGATCAGAAATACACTGCTGAGGGGAGCAGCGGGCGAGGCAGGAGAGGTCTGCCTCGCCATGTGGGAATCTCCCCGGCTGGGCGTCGAACTCGCATCACGCAGTGCTGACAGCTCCACAGCGCTGTGCTCAACCGCTGCGCCACCAGGGAGGCCTATTTTTATTTTTTTTTTTTAAAGATTTATTTATTTATGCATACAAGCTGGGTGTACAGGCCAGAGGTGTGGGGAGGCAAGAGGGTTCACCAGAGACAGAGTGGGGAGCAGAACAGGCAGATCCGACGGAAGTACGCTGCTGAGGGGAGCAGCAGGCGAGGCAGGAGAGGTCTGCTGCACCATGTGGAAATCTCCCTGGCTGGGCGTAAAATTTGCGTCACCGCTGCCAACAGCTCCACAGCGCAGCTCTTAAACCGCTGCGCCACCAGGAGGGCCCTTTTCCCCCCACCCCTCTTTTAAAACCATTATATTATTTCACTGAGTTTGTTATTCCTACTCTATTTTGCCTGTGTATATTTACAGATGAGCATAGCTATCCAATATCTGTCACTTTTTGACTTATTTCGCTTAATCAGGAGCCATCCGTTTTGTCCCAAATGTTTACTGTTTCATCTTTTTTCACAGCTGTGTGGTATTGCATTGAGTAGTATTCCACAATTTCTTATCCATCATCTTTTGAAGGGCACTTGGGTTGGTTGCATGACTTGGCACTTGTGAGCAGCACTGCTATGTATATATGTATAGATAAATCTTTATGTATTAGAGTTTTCATATTTTTTGGATAAATATCCAATAGGGATATTGCTGGATCATATAGAATTTCTTTTTTTATTTTCTTAAGAAATCTCCATACCGTTCTCCACAAGCTGTATTAACTTGCATTCTCACCAACAGTGGATGATAGTTTCTTTTTCCTGCAACCTTGCTCCATTTGTTAATTTCATTCTGTTTTATTTGGCCATTATAACGGGTGAGGTGGTATGGCGTTGTGGTCTTGTATAGTGACTTGATGTATGTTGTGGCTTTTTAAAAAAATTTTTAATTTGGGGGTAACATTTTTGCTTTTCCATATGTGATCTGTGAAAATGGTTGACATAATTTCTATTTTCATATATTTTCTCAGACAATTTTTAATGTCTTAGTACATGCTCTATTAAGGATATTCTTTGTGCACTAGAGAAGAAAGTGTATTCATTTCTTTTGGCATGGAAAGCCAGAAAAGCAAGGATATGTAAATATAATATATAAATATTAATAAATATGAAATATAAATATCCAATAAGTCTGTTTCTACACTTAATTTAAGGCCTTTATTTTTTTTTTTTTTAAGATTTATTTTTTATTTATACATACAAGCTGGGGTACAGGCCAGAGGCGTGGGGCGGCGAGAGGGTTCACCAGAGACAGAGCGGGGAGCAGAACAGGCAGATCAGAAATACACTGCTGAGGGGAGCAGCAGGCAAGGCAGGAGAGGTCTGCCACGCCATGTGGGATCCTCCCTGGCTGGGCGTCGAACTCGCGTCGCCGCTGCCAACAGCTCCACAGCGCAGCGCTTAACCGCTGCGCCACCAGGGAGGCCCGGCCTTTATTTCTTTATTAATTTTCGGTCTGGATGTTTTAGACCTTTGTGTTAGTGGTATATTGAGGCCTCTGACAGTGATTTTATTTTTGACGTTGTTGTTTTAGGTCTGCTAATTGTTGCTTTATGTAATGAGATGTTCCGATACTAGGTGCATAAATATTAATAAGTTATATATTCCTGGTGAATTGTTCTCTTGAACATTATATAGTGTCCATATTTGTTTCTGGTTACTTTTTTAGTTGAAAGTCTAACATATCTGATAGGAGAATAGCAGTTCCTCCTTTTCTTTATGAATTATTAGTGTATATGACCTTGCCCCAACCTTTCATTTTTAGTTTGCTTTTGTCTTTTGGTTTTAAGTGGATCTCTTGTTAATAAAGTATAGATGACTGAAACTTTTTCACCCACATTGTTAGTGTGTCTTTTAATTGTGAGTTCAGACCATTCACATTAAGGATTACTGGTGGGGACTGTTTATTGTCAGTTATTTTGATTTTGACTTTTGATTGTTTTATTTTTCTCTTTCTTTTTTGATTTGTTTTTCTCTGCTCTTTCTGGATGGCTTTTCCCAGTATACCTATCAATTTCTTTGTTTCTTTGTGGGCCTCTACTTTTTGTTTTTGGTTAGTGGTCACCATGGGAGTTTTACTTAAATTTCTATGTCTTAAATCCTTTGTGAGTGGTGTCTGCTCTCTGACATTGGACTATATGCAGGTTCTGTCCATTTTTTCTTCCTGTTTAGTGTTTTAGTGTTGATTCACAATATATTTTTTTTAAGATTTATTTATTTATGCCTACAAGCTGGGGTACAGGCCAGAGGCATGGGGCCGTGAGAGGGTTCACCAGAATGGGGAGCAGAACAGGTAGATTGACTGAAGTACACTGCTGAGGGGAGCAGCGGACGAGGCAGGAGAGGTCTGCCGCGCCATGTGGGAATCTCCCCGGCCGGGTGACGAACTCGCGTCGCCGCTCCTGACAGCTCCATAGTGCAGCAGTTAACGGCTGCACCACCAGGGAGACTCCAAGTTTTCTTTTCTAATTGAGTCTGATATATCTTTTGTGTTTTAAATATTTATTTATTTATGCATACAAGAACTGGGGTATGACCAAAGGTGTGGGGGTGAGAAGATTCACCAGAGACAGAGTGGGGAGTAGAATAGGCAGATCGACTGAAATACACTGCTGAGGGGAGCAGCGGGCGAGGCAGGAGAGGTCTGCGCCTTGTGGGTTAGCTCCCTGGCTGGGGATTAAATTCATCCCGCAGTGGCTGATGATAAGGCTGAGGAGTACTTTTTCTTGTTTTATCATTAGGGAGAACACTATTTGAAGTGCACAGCCTATTGCACTACTTCATCTTTACCCATTAAAGCTGCCTTTTCTGCCATAATATTCTCTTTATAAACCCTCTACCATCATTGTTTTTGTGGGAGACTAGATTTCAGCTGGGTTGCCCATGTCTGGCTCTCCTATTGGAAGATTGGAGATTAGTCTGAAAAACGAAAGATGGTCCAGAGTGGCTAGGAGAAGCTGGGCCAGATGAAAGGCACTGAGAGGAAGCCAAGATTAGGTAATAAGTAGTCCGAATGTGTGAAAAAGGATTCCTGTTCCAACTCTCTAAGTGCATGTCCACACAGGAATGTTTATAGCAGCAGTATTCATAATAGCCAAAAATATGATTAACCCAAAAGTCCATTAACCAAAGAATGAACACAATATAGTAGATCCCATACAATGGAATATTTTTAGCAACAAAAAGGAATGAAGTACTGACATATGCTATAGTGTAGAATAGGCAAATCTACAAAAAGCAGGATAGTGGGCCTAGATGAGAGAGAAATGGGAAGTAACTTCTAGTTGGCTTAGGGTTTCCTTTTGGAGTGATGAAAATGCTCTGGCTTTTCCAGGAGGGGTGTCTAGAGGAATTTAGAATGATCTAGTGTCTAACACACTATCTTAGACTATCCTACAGTACAGTCTCTAACAAAACTCCCAAACCCCTGGTAACAGAATCTTTCCTTTATCTTTAAACCAAAAGGTTGGGAAAGCACCAAAATCTGCATATGGTATTTCGCCAGGCTGACTTTGAGATGTTGGAACCTAAAGTTCTTACAAGGCTGTCTGAAATTAAAAAAAATATATCTCAGCTGGGCCTATGGTGGCTCATGTGTGCTAAATGTGTCTGGGACAGGATCAAGCTGACTTTTCTTATTGAGGAGCAGAAAGTCATTGTGAAACTGTTGAAGGCATAAGCACAGAGTCAGAAAGCTAAGTAAAAAATTAAGCTTTTTGAGTAATTAAAAAAATGTTTTGGAGTTAGATGGTGGTAGTTGCAAAACTTAACTATATTAAGAACCACTGACCTCAAGTATGATTTAAAAGGGTGTATTTTCTGTTAGGTGAATTATATTTCAGTACAACTATTATTGAAAGACGTGACATAGGGAAGGAGAAAAGATATTTTCATTAGACCTTCCTACTTCCATTTTTCTCTAACTTTTAATGATAGTTTGAGAATATGTGAAGATGCTGACTTTTATTTTCTTTCTTCATAGCACTGTTGCAAGAATTCAATTCCGTCTTCCTGATGGTTCTTCCTTTACAAATCAGTTCCCTTCTGATGCTCCTCTAGAGGAAGCAAGACAATTTGCTGCACAGGTAATTTAAATCTTGAGTAAAGATGTGTAGATTATTAAAAGATTTATTTATCCATGCATACAAGCTGGGGTACAGGCCAGAGACGTAGGGCAGCGAGAGTGTTCACCAGAGATAGAGTGCAGACTGAGGAGCAGAACAGGCAGATCAACCGAAACACACTGCTGAGGGGAGCAGCGGGCGAGGCAGGAGAGATCTGTCGCGCCATGTGGGAATCTCCCCGGCTGGGCATCAAACTCAGCATTGCTGCTGCCGACAGCTCCACAGTGCAGCGCTTAACCCCTGGGCCACCAGGGAGGCCCCACAATGGAAAATGTTAAAGCACACTTTGAAAAGTATCAGTAAGTCTTGATTTATGCCCAGAAGAGAGGCCCAAGACATCTCCGGGATGCCATGGAGCTTCTATAATGTATCAGTGCCATATGAGAACAGCATAGCTGCATGTTGTGTGCACAGTAGGAATTTGCTGATACTGTATAATAGAATGTGGAGACTTCTCTTAGTATACTCGCCCGGAAAAGGAGGATGTAAAAACTAGTGTTGTATGGCGGAAATTCTGGTCTAGTGTAGATTTTCTTTTTTTTTTTTTTTTAAGACTGATTTATTTATGCATACAAGAGCTGTGGTGTAGGCCAGAGGGGTGGGGGGGGCGTGAAAGGATTCACCAGAGACAGAGTGGGGAGCAGAACAGGCAGATACACTACTGAGGGAAGCAGCAGGCGAGGCAGGAGAGGTCTGCTGTGCCATGTGGATTAGCTCCCTGGCCGGGGATCAAACTCATGCTGCAGTGGCTGCGGTAACTTCATAGTGCTGACACTTAACCCCTTGCACCACCAGCAAGGCCCCTATTGTAGATTTCTTTTTTAAAGATTTATTTATTTATGCACACAAGCTGGGGTGTAGGCCAGAGGTGTGGGGCAGTGAGAGGATTCACCAGAAACAGAGTAGGTAGATCAACTGAAATACTGCTGAGGGGAGCAGCGGGTGAGACAGGAGAGGTCTGCTATGAATGTGGGAATCTCCCCAGCTAGGGATTGAACTGGTGCTGCAGTGACTCTGGATAGCTTCATAGTGCTGCGCTTAACCTGTTGTGCCACCAAGGAGGCCCCCCCCAATTGTAGATTTTTAATAACTATAACCAATATGTGTATTTGTGAGATAGTAACAGAATTTTGTCACTGGGTTATGATAGCCCTAATGACAAATTGGAGCCATAATTTAAAGGCACATAATTGTTCTTTTTTTTTTTTTTTTTTTAATTTATACATACAAGCTGGGGTACAGGCCAGAGGCGTGGGGCGGCGAGAGGGTTCACCAGAGACGGAGTGGGTAGCAGAACAGGCAGATCAACTGAAATACACTGCTGAGGGGAGCAGCGGGCAAGGCAGGAGAGGTCTGCCGCACCATGAGGGATTCTCCCCAGCCGGGCGTCGAACTCACGTTGCCGCTGCCGGCAGCTCCACAGCACAGCGCTTAACCGCTGCGCCACCAGGGAGGCCCACATAATTGTTCATTTTTTAATCCAGTTTGTTGACATGATTTTAAAGCCTGTATTCTTACTAGTTTGTGGTCATTTCTTTTTTTTTTTTTTTTTCTTTAAAGATTTATTTTTTTTTTTATTTATACATACAAGCTGGGGCACAGGCCAGAGGCATGGGACGGCGAGAGGCTTCACCAGAGACAGAGTGGGGAGCAGAACAGGCAGATCAGAAATACACTGCTGAGGGGAGCAGCGGGCGAGGCAGGAGAGGTCTGCCGCACCATGTGGGATTCTCCCCGGCCCGGCATCGAACTCACGTCACTGCTGCCGACAGCTCCACAGCGCAGCACTTAACCGCTACGCCACCAAGGAGGCCCAAAGAAATTGAGATTTAGTAACTTTGAGTTACTTTTTTAAAGTACAAAGATTTTACAGTTGTTTTTTGAGTTTACCTTTAAATGAGCCTTTTAAGTTAAGGCAGTTTGGGACCTCCCTGGTGGCTTAGGGGTTAAGTCTCAGTGCTGTCACTCTATCACAAATGTGGCCTGAGTTCGATCCCCAGCCAGGGAGCTAACTCACATATGGCACAGCAGATCTCTCCCATATCTCCCTCTCTTTTCTCCCTGCTACTCCTCTTAACAGTGTTTTTCAGTAAATCCACCTGTTCTGCTCTCTGCTCTGGTGAATCCTCTCACCCCCCACACTTCTGGCCAATATACCCCAGCACTTATATGCATAAAAAAATTAGAAAGAAAAAAACAACAAATAACTGAATTAAGGTAATTTTAACTAAAGCTGTCATTTTGGATGCATATAAGTATGTAATACCTGTAAATGCACAATTGTAAAGTTTGAAATTTTTTATGTTACAGACTGTTGGCAACACTTATGGTAATTTTTCATTAGCTACCATGTTTCCCAGGAGGGAATTTACCAAAGAAGATTATAAAAAGAAATTAATGGATTTGGAACTTGCCCCAAGTGCTTCAGTGGTACTGTTGCCAGTATGTATACACACACATATTTTTTTTTACCATTGTATTTGTTTGTTCTTAATGCTTTTGTAATTAGTGGAAGAGGTCAGAGGTACACTATGTTAATTAAAATTCAGATTATCCAAAATTAATAGATCGATTTATTGTTCCATTACCCTGTGCTTTATATACTTGTATATTGCTAATACTTCTTGTAAGTACTGGCACAAAATAGTTTAATTTTCAACTTTTTTTCTTTACCTATTTTCATGTGCAAAATTGACAAGAAGGAAATAAGTGCAGGATAGCCATGTAATCCAGACTTAGGGTTTTTTATTTATGCACAGCTCTATTGTTTACAAAGTGTTTTAACATTTTAACATAAAAATAACATTAGTTTTTAAGCATTTTACTCCTCATAACAGTATTTTAATCTCTGATGAAGAAGAGAGGCTTAAGTGACTTTACTCAGACCAGATCTTAAGTGCCAGAGCTCAGATGAAAGCCAGGGTCTTCTCTTTCTTGGTTAGTGTAATTTTCCCTACTCCGAACTGGACTAAAACATTAGACTTCCAATAATCCAGATTAATTATATTCACTGAGGTGAATGCATTTGCTCTCTTCTTAGCATTACAGGTGTTATGTATGAAAGTGAAGTAGACAGATCTGACTTCAAAGGGCCCACTGAATCAAAACTTGCCCTGTGCTGTTAAGGTGTAAAGTGAGCTTTGCTGTATAAAAGTTCCCACAAAACAATAAATAGGGTAGTTTCACATTATTAGTTATTTCCCCAAAAAGGAGAACATATTGATAAGTGTTTAATGGGGAAAAATGGTTTCGTCAAAACAAATAATGCACTGAAAAATGCTGTGTATAATTTTTATTTGCTAATTAGAGGGTCAAAGATTTAAGAGTGTACAAATATTACATGTGTACAGAAACTTGCACATGTACTATTTCAGTTTCAGAATCCTCAAAGCACATGATATAGGAAGAAGGAAACTCTTGCCCAAAATCTAAAAAAATCGCTAGCGCTCACTAGTGTTTAGTTCTAATAATTGCCTCTTGAATTGTTGAGGAGTCTTTTCTCCATATTTTCGCTAGATTTTTGTTTAGTTATCTTTCAAGTTAATACTGTACTTAGATGTCAAAGTCAGTCAAAACTAAAATTTATTTTTTGTGGGGAAAAAGTTTAGAAAAATGTTCAATATTATCTAACATTAAAATTTTAAAAAGATATATGTAAAAGAAACTTCTTTATATTGCATTGAAATGGGGAAGAGATTTAATGTTTAAAAAAAAACCACCTTTGTATTAACTGAGTAACATCCTCGAGGAGAAGTACTTTAATACAAGACCATTATGCTGTTCAAAAAAATACTCACCAATACTGCTTTCTTTCTGTTTTTGTTGTCATTATTCCTTTATAAAACAGCTCCAGAAGTTGTTTTACCTTATTTCAGTAAACTAAAATCAGTGGGACTGTCTTCTCCAGATAAAAGATTCATCTAGAATCCTGTGTGTGATGTGATTGGGCTGGTGCGGTCTTTAATTAGGTTTATTTATTTTTAGGCAGGAAGACCAACTACATCCATAGTACATTCTTCCAGTGGAGACATTTGGACATTGTTGGGGACAGTACTTTACCCATTCCTTGCCATCTGGAGATTGATTAGCAATTTCTTGTTTAGTAATCCTCCTCCTGCACAGACCTCGGTGAGAGCAACATCATCAGAACCCCCAAACCTTGCATCGTCTAGCAACTCAGAAAAAAGGTATCTGTGTTTTTCTCATTTGCAAAATATTAGTAATGCCCAATACTTTATTCAAAATGAAAATTTTGTTTTGGATACCTCACCTTCTTTCTGTGTGTGTTCTCCCCAGGCCCTACAGTGGTGGGGGGAAAGAACCCGAATGTTCTGAAACTTAATCATATTTCTCCTGGGAAGCTCACTACTTGAGTTTTCTCATTGTTTCTCTTAGCCATATTTCTTTTTTTTTAAAGATTTATTTATTTATGCATACAAGCTGGGGTGTAAGCCAAAGGTGTGAGGTGGTGAGAGGGTTCACCAGAGACAGAGTGGGGAACAGAATAGGCAGATCAATTGAAATGCACTGCTGAGGGGAGCAGTAGGTGAGGCAGGAGAGGTCTGCTGCTCCATGTGGGAAGCTCCCTGGCCAGGGATCGAACTCGTGCTGCAGTGGCTCCAGATATCTTCATAGTGCTGCGTTTAACCCCTTGCACCAGCAGGGAGGCCCCTCTTAGCCACATTTCTAAAACCTGTTCATGGAAAACAGCCTCTGCTGTTTTTATTATTCATTGAATTCTCTTTATCCTGTAACTTATAAGGGCATTTTTTTCTTTTCAGCTATAAATAGTAAGATCTTTCTTGATAGCCAAGTTTTGCCTAACAAAAGATATTTCATTATATTACTTTCTCAGTCACCTTATTGTAATTTCTTTAGAGAGATAAACGTGTTCTAAATTATATCAGTTCTTTGATCTGATGACCAATCCTCTCAGAGAAGAGGATTCCTGGGTCAGTCAGGATTGTTCTGAGGATACTGGATATTTTGCCTTGAAAATGGGGCTGCCTCCAGAATTATTTTGCCCCCTGAACAAGAGCCTTAATGGTTATTTTTAATTGACATAGAACATTGTGTAAATTTAAGTTACACAGTGTGTTACTTTGCTGCATTTGTATATTGTAATGATTGCTGTTATAGTGATGTTTATTGTATTACATGATTGCAGTACAGTTTCTTCTCTATATTCATTATGAAGCACTGTAGTTTACTGCTTATAACAAGTTTCTGTTATTAAACAATAATCTTACTCCCCTACACCCCATTGCTTGGTAATCACCATTTTACAAGTCTGACTTCTTTAGATTCCACATACAAGTGATAATCATACCATACAGCCCTGCATCACTTCTTGTCTTCCTCAATGACAGATGGCATATAAGCTATGCTGTATAGTGTAGCTATACCGTCTAAGTTTGGGTAATTACACTCTGTGACATTCACACAATGAAATTTCTCAGATTGTGTCCCAATTGTTAACACTTTGTGGTCCACTCACGTATTAGTATGTGTTTTTGTCACCAGTATCAGTTGGCCGCTCACATATTAATACGTGTTCATCTAGTCTCCAGTTTTTCATGCCACGGTGGATTTATTTGCAACTATTAGGAGCTATTTCTTTGATCGTACTCAGTCTAGAAACTTTACACATTGTTTTGGTGAAAGTGTAAGGTGTTTTATGAGAGATATTAGTTTTTTTAATATCCAGTAGTTCAGGAGTTGTGTGTGTTTTATTGAATGCTTATACCATTCATGCGGTGGCACAGAAAATGGCCGGCCCCAAGGGCTGGTAAATTTAAAGGGCACCGGCACACAGAGTGTTAAGTGGCATGGGACTGTATACCACATATTTTTTATCCATTCATCCATTTTGGGGGCTTTTAGGTTGTCTGTAAATCTTGGCTATTGTGAGTAATGTAGTAAACATGGGCATGCATGTATCTCTTCAAAATACTGTTTTCATTTCTTTGGGTATACCTTCATTAGTGGAATTGCTTAATTTTATGGTAAGTACATTTTTAATTTTTTGAGGAACCCCCATATTGTTTTCCATGGAGATTGAGATAGTTTACAGTCCCACCGAAAGTGTACAAACGTTCCCTTATTACCACATCCTTGCCAGCATCTGTTGTCTTACTTTTTTTATAATAGCTATTTTAATCAGTGTGAGGTGATCTCATTGTGGCTTTGAGGTGTATTCGTGGTATTCAGCATCTTTTCACTTGTCTGTTGACCATTTATTCACTTTAAGTAGTAGGAGTGCTTTATATATATATATATTTTTTTTTTTTTAAAGTGAGGTGTATTTTTTTTTTTTAGATTTATTTATTTATACATACAAGCTGGGGTACAGGCCAGAGGCGTGGGGCGGCGAGAGGGTTCACCAGAGACAGAGCGGGTAGCAGAACAGGCAGATCAGAAATACACTGCTGAGGGGAGCAGCGGGCGAGGCAGGAGAGGTCTGCCGCACCATGTGGGATTCTCCACGGCCGGGTGTACTCACGTCGCAGCTGCTGACAGCTCCACAGCGCAGCGCTTAACCGCTGCGCCACCAGGGAGGCCCAGGAGTGCTTTATATTAACCCCTTATCTGACACAAGGTTTGCAAAGATTTTCTCCCATTCTGTAGGTTCTTTATTTTTGTTTTCTTTTGCTGTTCAGAAACTCGAGTGATGTAGTCCAACTTGCCAAGGCTTTTGTTGTCTGTGTATTTGGTTCCATAACCGAAAAAATCACTGCTTAGACCAATATCAAGGAGATTCTTTTTTACACTTGCTTTAGCAGTTATATTAAGTCTGATGTCTAGGTCTTCGATCCATTTCAAGTTAATTTATGTGAATGGTTTGAGATGGAGGTCCAGATTCAGTGCTGAATGTTTTTCTCCACTTTCCCAGCACCATTTGTTGAAGAGATTAATCCTTTCCCCGTTGGATGTCTTTGCTCCCTTGTTGAATATTAATTGATTATACTAATCATCTGCGATGTAACTCTGGACTCCCTAGTATGTTCCATTGATCAATGTGTGTATTTTTGTGTAAGAAGCCCCTCTTCCATTGCAAATGACAAAGATTATCATGGTAACATTTATAGACAGCCCTGTTTTACTTCATACCTCTAATAAGATTCTACATATTTGAAACAGGTTAACAAAGTATTTTCCTAGGGAAGATTGTAATAATTGAGCTATTTCATGATTTATATAGCTGCAGTGTTAAACATTACTAGGCCTAAAAATAGGCATTGCTGCAAATCTTTACAACAATCCTGTGTGTTAAGTAATGAAAATTCCTACCTCTATCTGTAGTAATTAAGGAATATGTTCCTAGTTTTGAGTCCTCTTGAGTCTCTAGACGATTTATATACATGTTTAGATTTGAGTTCTCTCAACTTTTAGACAGGAAGACCAGTTATACCTTGGTGCATTTAAGTGGGGACATAGGGGAATTCTGTAGTCTTAGACTACCATTCAAACTAGGCTTTGTTGGTTCTGAATTTTAGAATTTTTATTAAGCAGTAAGGGGCGAACCATTTAATCCTTATTGAAATAAAGGATTGTTTGCGGTATGTTTTTAAAACTTTTCTCAGAAATGGGAAAAGGTCTTATGTTGGAGCAAAATAGAGTGAATGTTATTTGAGAGGGTAAAGTTTTATGTTTGGTTTTTCTTTTCTATATCTCCCTCGTCTGGTGTTACAGAACCTACTAGTTAAAATTTCACCCCATTTCTTTCCTATTTTGGATGAAGTCTGAAATCTGTTGAAGTCTTTATTATTGTTTATATACAAGTCAAAGATTGAGAGGATTAAGAATTGCTAACTGAGACATTTAGTGGGAGAGAGGAGCACGGGGGACTGTGGTAATGGCTCACGGGTGAAGTGGTGGTGGAAAAATCTACAATAATGTAAAAGACATAAATAATAAAAATAAAAATTTAAGTGGTATATTTGCTTAGCAAGCTACATGGAAATTATCAAGCAGTTGTATATGACCAAATGATTTTTTAAAAAATTGATCCTTGATATGTTTCTGTGCAGGTAGTTCTCTAAAGCTGACTAAATCAGAAAAAATTGCCCAAATAAATGTTTGCAAAATTAACAACAAAAAATCGCTAACTGACCATTTGTTAATTGAGCTTTGGATACCTTTAGGGTCCTGTGTAATAAGCTGTTTCAGTAGATATATCAGATTGCATAAGTAAAAAGCTTTATTTTTAAGTCATAAATACATGGAAATGGAAAATAATTTAGCTTATTTGACTTGAATAGATACATAAGAGACATTGTATGAAACTAGTACTGCATTAGTAGATATTGCCCACAATCGTAAAACAGTTGCCTATACTAATGGAAGCTAAAAGGAAATAGCTTTGTATTGCTGTTGTTTTCACTTCATATTGTCTTCTCTTTTCTCCCTCTTGTTAATCAGGGAACCAGTCAGAAAAAGAGTACTGGAGAAACGGGGGGAAGACTTTAAAAAGGAAGGGAAGATATATAGATTGAGGACTCAAGATGATGGTGAAGATGAAAACAACACTTGGAATGGAAATTCTACTCAACAGATGTAGTGACAAGTACGATTTGTGCAATAATCATTGTTTCTCATGATTTAGTTCAACTAAAATTCTACTGAGGAGTTGGGACTGTTTTTGTTTTCCAGCCTATCTATAGTGTCTCTTTATTCCTACTTAGTGGGTTAAAGTTTAACTCAGATAAGTCAAGAGATAAAATAACTGGCTGCTTGGTCCTTGCATATGATAACCAACTACTAGAAGCCTAAAAGAATCAAGAGATCTGCCACAGCCTCCCTTTATCAGCTTTCTTACTCAGTATTTCATATACCCACTAGCCCTATGCTCTCAGATGATACATTTTGTTAGAACTATTTTGCTCAAATTAAAAGCCCACACAAGCAAATAGTATGTCATTAATTTGATTTTGGGTCTCAGCATTTTAACTAGTAAATTGGATAATTTATGTTTAACTTTTCTCTTTGCTCATCTGCTGTAAGCAAATCTTGTAGTTTTTAATCTTAAACACTGAATAAAAAAAAGTCTTTTCCAAAATTTGGGGTGAAGTTTTTGCTTTAAATTTTGTTATCCTAGCATCCTTTAATTGCACAGGACTCTGTTGAAGTCATGTGTCTGTTTCATTCCCCCCATTACTGCTCAGGAATGTAACTGACCACCTTACCTTAAATATCACCAAAAAGAAATTTTGACACATACGCTATGTTACTGTCTCACTTTAATCACTGAGGCAACACTTTGTATAATGTTTTTAGGGTTTTGTTCTTACTAGATTCAAAAGAACTACTCTCACCTTTATACTGAAGTTTTGCTGTCAATCACTTCAGTGATTAAATCACTTACAGTGTAGGACAAGACTCTGGAATAAAAAATAGGACTTTTTACAAATTTGGTTGGATATTAAGAATTTAAAGATGCTTACTCTAAAGATGCTTTTTTCCCCTCATATTTTTGGTAGTAGAGACTACTAAATAATGTTTAGAAAAGGGAGTAAGTTTGACAGTTCTGATTTTAGATTGGAGCATATTGCCCTTGAAAGAACACATAGTATTTTGACTTTTACTTTCGTAATGGGAGGAAGAAATTCTCAGCAAATTTTTTCAAACTGTGAAATAACAAGGACTTTTTTTTTTTAAGATTTATATATTTATGCATACAGGCCCAAGGCGTGGGGTGGCGAGAGGGTTCACCTGAGAGTGGGGAGCAGAACAGGCAGATCAACCGAAAAACACTGCTGAGGGGAGCAGCGGGTGAGGCAGGAGAGGTCTGCTGCGCCATGGGGAATCTCCCCGGGCGGGCATCAAACTCGCATCACTGCTGCTGACAGCTGCACAGCGCTTAACTGCTGCGCCACCAGGGAGGCCCAACAAGGACTTTAAAATGGTGAAAGTGTTGGCAAGGAAGTAGTGAGATGGGCTATGCTGTTGGTAAGAGTAAAAACTGGTATAATTTTCTGAAAACCATTATCAGAAACCTTAAATATTTCATACTATTGATGCAAATGAAGTTCAGATATATCGATGGAATACTACTCAGCTATTAAAGATGAAAACAGTGCCTTTGAGACAAAGTGGATGGACCTAGAGGTGATTATGCTAAGTGAAAGTTTCACTTGCCTGTGGAATAAAAATAACAAAAAAAACCCAAAAAACTGGCAAAATACAGCAAAACCTTCAACTCAGTGAAAAATTAACTTGTTATTGATAACCAGAGGGGACAGGGGAAGGCTTAGAAGAAAGAAGGGGATAGGTTATTCACGGGAGGTTTGGGGAGGGTGTTTGAAGCATGTGTACATAGGGAGGAGTAAAAATGTACCCCCTAAGTTGTACAGATACATAAACAAAAAAAATGTTTAGGTATGAACTATTTTACATAAGAACTACAAACTAAATTCCTTCTGCAGATTAACTTGAATGGTACAGTACATTCAGTAAATCAGTCTAGTATCTATTGAATACCTGTTATATTTAGAAAAAGCAGGGTACAGAGTTGTAGGTACAGTATGATCTCAGCTTTGTAAACACATTTTATATATAGATCATACTATGTATTAATATATGTAAAGGAAAAAGAAAACTCACCAAAACATTAATAACAATGAGAGGTTGTCATTTTAGTTTTCTTTTGCACTGTTTTTCCAGTTTTCTGCAATAAATCTGTAGTTTAGGAATGAGTTCGAAAAAGAAAAACCTCAAGCATTCCATTTAAGTAAGGGTTTGTCATTTTAAAAAACATAGCATTATCTGATTTTAAGTAAACAAAACTGTCAAATGGATGTAGCCGTGCAAGTAACTATTAGAAATATGTTTGCCTTTAGAAAAACCAAATATAGGTTTTAGAAGCATAAAAGAATGATTTTTAATCTTTGAATAGGAAGATTCCTCTTATTTTGATTAGAGTATACATGGTAAAAAATTCAAATAGTGTAGATCACTATAAAATTAAGTCATTTCTGCTTGCATCTTACTCCCAGTTCTGTTCCCCAGAGATAACTCCATTTAAGTTTCTTTTGTAAACATCAGAAAAATTTTATGCATACATAAAGGTAAATATGTAATCTCTATTTTTAAATAAATGGGATCATATATACTACTCTGCATCTTGCTTTTACTTACACAATCTTAAACATTTCTATCAACACATAGATACCTCATTCTTATTAATGGCTGCATAGCATTCCACTTGATAAATTATACCCCACCTTCTCCATCCTCTGGTGGTTTTTATTGGTTATCACAGATTTTTGTCTTTTTACTATAAATATTGCTATAGTGAACATCTTTAGGAAGGTTTCTGTTGTGAAATTATACCTGCAGGACATATCTGTGTAACTCTGAGTCAGAGTTCTGCAAGTTGGATTATAAAAGGTGCTGTTACACTGCCTCCTCTAAAGGCTGCTTGAATTTACATCCCAGCCAACAGTGTATGAAATGTGAATTTCCCCATATCCTTGCCAACACTGTATTACACAATGGAAAATTGTATACATTTTACAGGCAACCAAGATTGAAGTTGAGTATCTTTTCATATTATTGGTCAATTCTGTTTATTTTCTGAGAACTGACTATATTCTATATCAATTTTTCTTTCAGTTTTTTAATCTTATTGATTTATAAGAATTTCATGTACATTAAGAAAATTAGACATTTTTCTGGCATATGCTATAAATATTTCCTCCCTATATTTTGATGAGTATGTTCACCTGCTTGGGAATTTTGACCTGTTCCATTTCCAACCTGGGCTGGCTCACCACTGTCGTTAGACAAGCAAGTGGAGCCCCACTCCTGGGCAGTGACCATATTGGTGCCGAACTTAGCGCAGACACTGGTCTGCATAGTGCACTGTCACCCAGAACTCCTGGGCTCAAGGCAGCCTCCTGCCTCAGCCTCCCAAGTAGCTCATTATTGTCTTGGTGGTGCACCAAGATGAATAAATTGATGGTAATGTTTTGTGTTTCTCTTTAGGGCCCGTGGGTCTTCAGTTTTGCTTATACTCTTCTAGTTCAAAAATTAATGTAAAAATTCACCCACCTATCCTATTATTCTCATGGTATAATTTTTTTTTTAAACATTTAAGTCCGGGAACCAGGGAAGGGATCTGATTTACCTTCCCTGTGCCCACTGCTAACATCCTCAAAAGCTAAACCTGCTCACCCACCGCCAATTATGGAATAAACCCTGATGTGGCATGCTACCTTTGTCACTAACTTTATTCCCATAGGTAGTAGTTGGATCTATGTCTAGTCTTTTTTCCTTTATTTTCTGTTACCTAGGTTTGTTGTTTGTTGTTTGTTTTTTTTTATGACTACCCTAGTAGTTCCTGGCCTTACTATTTCCTGCCTCCCCTGGCTCAGATTTATCTTAAGTTAAATTAAGGGCTCAGAACCACTAGACATGTTCAGTATCTGCACATATCCTGAGAGCCAGTTGTAGGATCCTTTAATGCCCAAATGAATTCATGATACTGCGGCAAGTTACAGATATTTTCATTTTTAATCAGTGAGTTAAAATACTTCATCCAAGCAATGCAGAAAGCCTTTACAGAGATATCCCTTATGAGCAAAGCGTAATATCCCAACGAGTTTTGTGGGTGACAAAGGTAATAAACTAGGCTGATTTTACAGTACTTGGAGGTGGTAATTCATGGGTCATATTGAAGAAATAGGGCTCAGTTTCTGTTGTTAATGTGGTTGTGTTTTTTTTTTTTTTTGAATGCTTACAACACTTGTAGGACAGAAATCCCACACCACAGACTCCAAGAAGTACAAGAGAAAAGAGGACATACAAAGCTGTCTGGGCTTCTGTCGTACCTAGTGTTAGGCCCAAGAACTGAACTTCTCTCTCTCCTACGGGGCTGACAGTGGGTCCAGCATCTAGGAGAAACAGCAAAGGATAGTTGACACTCCCGTACATACGTGGTTCCAGACCTGTTAGCCTCTAGTAAGCCTAAACCAGATCACTGGTTAGAGAAGTTAGACAGGTACCCAGGGAGAGTGCGTCGTGCAGTTTCAAGCCGAGTGAACATAAGTAGAAATTGGCTAATGTATCTTAACGTTTGTATAATAATTTATGCTTTTTAGTCATTTTTTTGCTTTTTAATCTTTTTTTTGTCATTCAACAAATATTGAACACCTTATTATTAGGCCAGACACTGTTTGGTCCTTGAAATGGTCCAGAAACAGTTGCGTGGTTTCTTGCCTAAGGTGGTGTAGGACTCTGGGGATAGGGCTGGGATAAGAATCTAGATTTGCTGTTCCCAGATCAGGGCTTAGGTTTCTAGATACAGCATTAACCCTAAGTTCCTTTGTTCCAGCCCAAGGAATGTTTGGAGCATTCAGAGAAAATACTGATTGAATGAAGGGGATGGAGAGGCAGAGAGAAGGGTAATAAGAAAATGGACTGGAAAAAAAAAAGCCCTTTCACTTTTCACCTTTTGGCTTCAGTCCCTCCCAGAACTACATCTCACCTTCTGGCTGGAGACAAGGGTGTGGTCCTGTAGCAGGATCAGGGAATCCATTGCACCGGGTTACTGAGGCATAGAACTTGACTGATGCTTTGGGGATCCTCGGTAGAGATGGGTCAGTGTAGTTCACAAAATGCAGACCAAACCTCTCTGCAAAACCTGTGGCCCACTCTATGTTGTCCATCACACTCCAAACCGTGTATCCTCGAAGGTCCACCTTATCCTGCACAGCTGCACAAACACAAAAGCCCTAGCATAAGATTCCATGGTCTTCTAAGACACTTTTCCCCAGGCCTCCCTACTAAGGCTGTGCCAGTGTGAAGCATTCCCCACCATCCCCACTCAGTGCTCACACCACTGAGCTTTTTTTTTTTAGCTCTGGGGTTGTCTCACCCTTTGCAGTAATCGTTAGTTGGTCCTCTGTGGATACAGCCTTTGGCATCAGTCTAGTAAAGCTCAGTCGTAAACAGGAGCCGGAAAGGTGAATTGACCAAAGTAACCACAACTCTGTCTATACTCAGAATATTGGTCTTGGTTAGTGCCTTAGTGCTCCTTATTGCTCCTTCTATAAATGCTCCTCCCTATAAATAGTGGCCCTTAGAAAAGGTTTTAGCTAGAATAGGACTTTCTCATTGATTCTCTGCTCATTGCTGCTGCATTGCTCCTTCTCTTATTCCTAGCTTTCCTTACCATTCCCTTGTCATAGGCCCCATTCCAAGTTGTTCTGCTAAGCCTGAAGGGCTGATTTTTGCATGGGAAGTCAAAGACCTTACAGACCAGCCCATTCCTATTGGCTTCTAGCCAAATGGAGAAAATGAACAGATGGTTCCAACAGTGAGAGGTGCACATGGAGTAAGGGGTGAGCACCTGTCATACCTTTGAGTGCCTCATTGATGTAACTGCGGAGATAGTAGATCCTTGCAGTGTCATTGAGGTCCGTTTCTCCACGTTGAGACACTCCATTCTCTGTTACATAAATTGGAGGATTGTTGTACTCCTCCTTTAACCAGTTCAGGATCCTCCTGAAGCCAAAAGGTGTCATCTTCAGCCAGAAGGAGCCAGAGTCTGACCATGAGCGATCTGTGATGGAAGCAACTCCCCTACAAGTTCAAACATGGTTAGGTCTCGTTTTGTATATCCTGAAAAGCTTTAGCTTTTCTCTAGACTTGAATCTTAATAAAAACCAGAAGAGTCAAATTGCCTTAAATTCTCTTCTCATTAGTTGGACATACGAATTCTAATTGCACCGTCAGTGAGTATAACTTAGGACAAACCACTTAATCTGTCTATTTTTGTTCTGTCTTTACTCATGCACCTAATCCTCCACACGCTCTTTTAACTGATCACATCTCACTGAACTGGATGTGAAATGGACTGTTTTCCTACCCACAATCCCCAGGGGGGGATTGTGCTCTATCTTCAGCAAGTGAGGTCCACTGAGTCACCTACATCTGTCACCCAGACTGCAGAGTGACCACAAACACCAGTAGTTGGGGTGCTCATTTGTGATGACAGGAAGCAGACTGGCTGGGACCTGCTTGGAGTGCCCAACATACTGCCTCTTCAGTGCTGGACAAGGAAGGATAGAGCCACAGGTTATGATAAAGGAGGGGTGGGTGGGTGGGTGCAACAAAAGGGTGTACACATGCTTTCTCTTTCCCTTTTTCTCTGTCAGATAAGGATCAGCTGTGGAGATAAGGCTTCCATCCAAAATCCTTTTTAAAGAAGAGATGGGGCATTTTGTGAGGTTGAGCTCAGGTCACCGGGGAGACAGCCTTAGCCCCGAAGGCAAGCCCAAATCGTGGCCACAGGATAGTAGGATATAGTGGGGGCATGGCAGTTTGTTTTCAAAGAACCTGGACAGAGAGAGTCACAGCTACCAATGCGCAAAGACGCTTGTTAGAAAAGTAATGAGGCCTCCCTGGTGGCGCAGTGGTTAAGCGCTGTGCTGTGGCGCTGTTGGCAGCAGCGATGCAAGTTCGATGCCCAGCCGGGGAGAATCCCACATGGTGCGGCAGACCTCTCCTGCCTCGCCCGCTGCTCCCCTCAGCAGTGTATTTCTGATCTGCCTGTTCTGCTCCCTACTCTGTCTCTGGTGAACCCTCTCGCCGCCCCACGCCTCTGGCCTGTACCCCAGCTTGTATGTATAAATAAATAAATCTTTAAAAAAAAAAAAAGAAAAGTAATGAATAGTGTATTTATATATAATCCTGTTTTGACAATACAGATTTACAAATATAATGGGGACTATAAATATTTACTACATAAACTAATATAGTTTACACACACATATACTTTTGAAATGACACAATTTCTTATTCTTGCTTTGTAATGTACCCACCATGAATATGTAGTATTTGTGTAATACAAAAATAGTTTTTATAGCCCAAAAAGGAAAAAAAATGTTATTTTGACTGAATACCTAATTGAAACAAATTTTATTAAAAAAGAAAACAAAGGGAAGAAAAATATTTCTTTGAAAGCATTTGAAAAAAAGCAAAAATCCCAAGCATGAGGGGGGCAGCAGAGAAGCATATCAGAAATCCTAATCTATATAACTATCAGCCTGATAAAGATTTGGTTAAGTATCTTAACCCTGGGATATGGCATCAGGAGGGAGTCTTCTGAGGCTGTGCAGGCCTTCAAGTGAAAGCTGGGCAAAGAGACATTGGCTGCTGTCTTTTCAAAGCATTATTCCAAGTCCCAAGTGGCCCACTTACCTATCTGCATCAAAAGAAGAGATCCAAGAGGCATAGTTGAGGTTGTAGGCTAGGACAGTGGTGTAGTGGTTGAATCCAAAAAAGTCGTAAGTGCCATTGATCCTCCTCTTCTCACTCTCTGTGAACTCTGGGAGTCTAGGTGGAAAGAACCATTAAAGGCTTGAGATTTAACAGGAAGAAATGTCTGGACTATAGACATTTTGCAGCAACTAGAGGGAAGCTGGCCAAGAGCAAGGAGACCCCTTCCAGCTTTGCTGAAGGACCCAGCAATCCTTTGTCAACCCATACCTTGTTCTAAGTCCCTCTCCCTATTGGCAAAATGAAACAAGTTACCCTTTCAGAAACCTCCCATTCAGGTCCCCTCCCCCCACCACCACATATACACAGGGATTTTTTATGTCCTTGAAATATATGCAACTTATGATATTTCCCATCCATACTGGAATTTTAAATCAAGGACATTTCTAAGGTACCATCAGACTGATCCTTTTTGTCTGTAAGGTTACATCTTTTACCATACTTTTTTCTATATTCTGACCTTCTTTAAAAAGATTTATTTATGTATGCAAGAGCTGGAGTGTAGGACGGAGGTGGGAAGTGTGTGGGAGGATTCACCAGAAACAGTGGGGAGACTAACAGGTGCATTGACTGAAATACACTGCTGAGGGGGGCAGCAGGCAAGACAGGAGAGGTCTGCTGCACTATGTAGGAAGCTCCTGACCGGGGATCAGACTCGTGCTGCAGACAGCTTCATAGTGCTGAGACTCAACCCCCTGTGCCACCAGGGAGGCCTCTTGAGACTTTTCTACACCATTTGACTAACATGCATTTTTATGTAATGCTTGATAGGTTCTTCTCAGCCAGGCCCTGGCCATATACACATCCTGCCAGGGAGACTGGTGCTGCTACTTTAGGGTTGCCTAGTGTTTTTATTGCAGGTCTGGCACCTTCATCTTCCATCTTTCTGTTGCCATTAACCTGGAGATCAAAATCTTTTCTTGGGTGTTTCTGAAACTCGAGAAACAAGCTAAAAGCTGCCCTTCTCCTGTCCATCACTCCCCTGCTGAGGAACCAGCAGTGCCTCCTGTGGCATTAAAGCCCAGTGCCTGTGCCTGACCTCCAGGCTCTAGCCCTGCGGTCTAGCTCCCTCCACTGCCACTGGGCCAGTCTCCCCACTCTCAGCTGTATCATCTCATGCCTACCTCTAGGTTGATACCCATGCCCTCTTCCTTTTGAACGGAATGCCCTCTACTCTTCCAAACACTGTTCATTGTCAAGGCCAAGCTCTCCTGATGTTCTGCCTTGACCATGAAGTCTCTTGTGTTTATCCAGCCCACCATGATCTCATCTCCTGAGTTTTCTTTGTGTAAAGAAACTGGGGCATGACCTGAGGGTTACTGTCAACCCAGCAGTAGTTGTTGGCAACTTGAGTCACACTTTGAATCTTCTGCCAGGTCTGCTGCGCACCTGAATATATAAGCAATTCACAAATTTTGTCCTGGGCTACAACACTCACTGCTTATTGGAGACCAGAGTTGGCAGATCAGGCCTTGAGGAGAATCTACTCAGCAGGACTCGCCCAGGACTCGCCCTGACCAGTCTATTACATGTATTATAAGGGTGAGGACTGCATTTTTTAATCCTCACAGCCAGGCTGTATGAGGAAAACACAAAAGTGATGTTCATGCCTTCTGAATTCTTTTTAGTCTCCCCTGCTTCTGGTCACATGAGTTATCTTGGAACTGCAGGTTTGTTCCCATGGGGCCAGGTCACTCCATACCTTCCACATACCACATCTCTTCAATCCCAGGTGGATGACTCTCAAGCACAGAGCATGGGCCCTGGAGACAGCCCGGTTTTAAGTCCCAGCCTTATCACTTGATCTTTGGGTGATCTTGCCATGACCTTTGTGTCTCAATTTACTTCCATTTAGAAATGAAAGTACCAGGGCCTCCCTGGTGGCACAAGTTGTTGAGTCTCAGCACTATGAAGCTATCCACAGCCACTGCGGCACAAGGCCAGGGAGCTTCCCACATGGCGCAACAGACCTCTCCTCGCCTGCTGCTCCCCTCAGCAGTGTACTTCAGCAGATCCTCCTGTTCTGCTCCCCACTCTGTCTCTGGTGAATCCCCTCACCGTCTCCCACCTCTGGCCTGCACCCCAGCTCTTGCATGCATAAATTAATTTTAAAAATCTTTTTTAAAAATGAAAGTATCCATAGAAAACAGATAAACATGCTGTAGTTGATGTTGCTTATTACTTCTTTGCCAGGAAGTAGGACTACTTTGGTATAAACCATCACCATCTATTTGCCAAATAACAAAAAGCTCGTGCCTGGCTTGCAGTCACCTATTGCTATTCACATTCACCCAGAAGGTGATGACAGGATAGGATGAGTTGAAAAATTTGTTGTTGGTTTCTAAAAGGGTGTTGCTGGGACAGAATTCTGAAGAATAGTAGCAACTACTTTTGTCAAGCATATAGTGGTTACCAGGTGCTGGGCTAAGAGCTTCAGACAGGATTATCATGTTTACTCTTTCTGGCAAACAAGGAAGCTTAGAGATAAAGTAACATGCCTGTGACACACCTCTCTGACCCTGATGGCCGCACTCGCCACCATGCTGTCCACCTGGGAGTCTCAGTTTAGCACCACAGAACAGACTGTCTTCTGGCTGACTGGGCACCAGGACCTACCGAGACTTGTTGAGGCCTGCGGCCAAGCTCCTTTCACGAATCCGTGTTTTCATCACCTCGTTGTAATCACCATTCTTGAAAATAGGATGTGCAAACCAGCCTCCCATAAACTGCAGGTAGGATCAGCGGGACAGTCAGCTTTGGCATTAGCATATTGACACTTCAGGAGACAGCAACTGCCCTGCTCAGAGGGCACTAGCCAGAACTGCCCCCCACCCCCACCACACACACACAAAATCTAGAACTATTTCCTCTGCAGCTGTTTACATTTTGCAGCCTAAATTCCCACAGAAATGCTACCTGGCTGATCTTAGAAGGGTCCCACACAAGGACAGAGACTCTGAACTTCTAGGCTGTAGATTCCCTTTCACCGTGGTGCAGGTACATCCATGTCGTCATGCCTAGGAATCATCAGAACATTCTGAGGCTGCCCAGGTAAAGAATGTTCACAAACTTTGAATTCATAGCTCTGAAGTGGGAACTTCAATCTATTTCTTTGAGTCAGATCTAGGCCTCCCTGACCCTTTAGGAGGGATACATGGCACCCTAGGCTATGATGCGGGGTTCCTAAGAGGCTTCTGTCTCTTCACATCTCCTCACCTGCCAGCTGGTGGCTGAAATTTGGGGTGAGGGCAGCCTTCCACTCACAAGCAGAGAAGGGGCTTGGGACATAAACTACAAGAGGCTTCAGTGCCCTCTAAGTTAACACATTGGAACTTTCCATGTGAGCTGATTCTGCTAGCGAATGTGTGTCTTAGTTCTGGGTGGCAGTTTAACTTGCCAGTGGTGCTTCAATCTAATGACATGAAAGTCTTACATTTCCTGAGGTTTTGGACTTGATTTTAGCAAACAAACTACAATTACTGCTCCAGTTCACCTGTTCTGTGAAATGAAGGCTGCATTAATTTTGTTCTACGACTTCCCCCAGCTGACTATCAAGTGGGAAAATTAAGCTCTTACTTGCACTGACTAACTTGACCACATATGTCAAATTCTCTTGCAGAGAGTTTGGCAAACCAAGACCCGCGGTGTCCTCTCAAGATGAGAGTCTGCAGGCTCCTCCCTGGAGCCCAAAGTGGGGAAAAATTTGGAGAGAGGGTCTCTTGATTTTCTTCCTGGCACTGAAACTTGGGAGTTTCAGAGAAACTAGCAGGATCCAGGGGAAGGTGGTGCCGTGACAAGGGCCATTTTCTCCTCTTGTCAGAGGCCCAGACAAGCTTTTCTCTTTCCCTAGGAGATTTCTTTGACCAAAGGATTTATATAGTTATGTTAAACATGGAATTGGAAAAATCGGGGGCACTAATGAGTTTCACAGAATCTAAAGCTCCCATTTTAAGGAATCTTTAGATGGAGTAAATAAAATTAGATTGTGACACTGAGAGATGAAGTGTGATGCTGCACCTGCTCTATTTGCTACTACAGTCAGACAGGAAATGGAAGAAAGGAAATTTCTATTAACTCCAAGCAGTGTTACACCCAGTACAGATTATTTGTACAAATAATTTTTCTTTAAAAGAAAATTTGGTACCAAAGACTTTCTATCACAGCAAGCCTATCATAGCAAGAAAGAGGTCATCTCTCACAAATGAGAAAACTAAAGTACAAAAAACTTTGATTGTTCCAAGTTCACAAAATCAGATTACGCCTAGATCCTAAATCTTAATCTCGCAATCTAATTCTGTGTCCAGTAGATCACGACAGGAGCAAAAACCAGGCGAGAGTAAAACTATGCCCAGAGGACAAACAGACCTGCACGTATCTCCTGGCTGCCTCCACGTCGTCCTTGTTAGAGGGGTCTCGGGGCTCAGCCCAGTCACTATTGATGGTGATGGAAATGATGCCGTGTTGACGAGCGCGGTACACGTCGTCATACAGGTGCCAGGCCTCAGCATGGGCCTTTATTAGGTTGTGGCCAACAATGTAGGGGGCAGTGCCGGGCCGAAAGGAGATTCCTGGAAACATAAACGTGGATACTGAGGAAGAGTGAGTGTGGTCAAGAGCTCTGCTCTTTGCCTGTAGGTGGCCTCTCTGTGTTTGTGAGAAAGACTGTAGATTCTGGCAATGGGAAGAATGGATGCAAATCCTTACTGTACTTACTAGCTGATTGTGTATCTGTGGGCGAGCCTTTGTTTCTCCCTCTGCAAAATGAGCAACAGAGTTCTCTTAAGAAGGAAACAAAGTGGTCTGCAGGGACACCCATGGCAGCACTGTGTTGACAAACAGCACTGATAAATGTGGGTTTTTGTACCCCTCCCCCAAAAGTGGCTCATTCCTTTCAGAAAAAGTACCCAGAAGAGTGTGAGCCTCAGGAATTGACATCCTGGCACTGTGGGCACCCGTGGTGAAAGGAAGTGTTGGAGAACATGGCTGCTGCAGCAGCTGACAGAGACTCCTTGAGAGCAAATGTTTAGGCAGGGCCGCCCCCGCTCAGGCTGCAGGGATGACAGACTGAACGCCGGCCAAGGACCAGTGGGAGCTACATCTGGTAACGTTGGAATCAAATTCCTGTGGAATCAAATTCTTTCCAGCTCTGAGAAATCACATCTATGAACCCAACATTTATTCTCAAGTGCAGAACCAGAGAAAACTTGATGGTTCTCAAAAGGCAAGAACAGACTCCTTATTTAAACCCCTTAGGAGGGGTCTCCCTGGTGGCGCAGCGGTTAAGCGCTTTGCTGTGGAGCTGTCGGCAGCGGCTACGTGAGTTCGACGCCCTGCCGGAGAGAATCCCACATGGTGCGGCAGACCTCTCCTGCCTCGCCCGCTGCTCCCCTCAGCAGTGTATTTCTGATCTGCCTGTTCTGCTCCCCGCTCTGTCTCTGGTGAACCCTCTCGCCGCCCCACGCCTCTGGCCTGTACCCCAGCTTGTATGTATAAATGAAAAAAAAAAATTTTAAACCCCTTAGGAGCCTAAGTGTTTTGGTTTTTTTTGAAAGATTTATTTATTTATACATACAAGCTGGGGTACAGGCCAGAGGTGTGGGGTGGTGAGAGGCTTCACCAGAGACAGAGCTGGGAGCAGAACAGGCAGATCAGAAATACACTGCTGAGGGGAGCAGCAGGCGAGGCAGGAGAGGTCTGCCGCGCCATGTGGGATTCTCCCCGGCCGGGCATCGAACTCACATCGCTGCTGCCAACAGCTCCACAGCTCAGCGCTCAACTGCTGCGCCACCAGGGAGGCCCAGGAGCATTAGTGTTTTGGAACAAAAAGGTGTTTGTATCCTAGGAAAGCTGCATGAAACATTTATGATCACCCCCAGCAGAGCCCAGGGCAGCAGGAGAAAAGACACTGATATGTCTGCAGCAGACTTAGGACTGTTCATGCTAAGTAGGTTAAAGCCCGTGAGCAGCCCCATATTGGGTCAAGTCAGGTGAGCTCCAACCAAGTCACTTTTGGATTTGGGAATTACAGAAAACAAGACTATGGACCTGTAGAGCCCCATGAAATGTTCTTTCCCTCAGCCATGAGTCCAGGTTCTGGATCTCAGGGAGTTCCCCCTCTGAGTCAGGCCAGGGGAACGGGCCAAAAAACGAGACCATTTGGAGGTACTAACATGTGAAATTCATGTTTAACAAAGCTGGTGTCAGGAAGAGAAACTGCTGCTGCCTCTCAGGCAGCACTGAGCAGAAGGCAGAGATTACGAGGCTCTGCACAAAGCTTGCTTGGCCGCCTCCAGCGTCACCCAAGTCTCACGTCTTTGAGAAGCTAAGAATGTCTTGCTTCAACTGAAGAACTGAAAAGTGGGATCTCTACCCTTACCTGGAGCTGCTGTGCCATAGCCATAGCCCTGGTTAGCAATGACAAAGGGCTCATTCACGGTGATCCAAAACTTCACCTTGTCCCCCAGCCTCTGGAAGAGCACATTTGCATATTCTCTAAACCGCTGCACAATGGTCTCATTCTCCCAGCCGCCTACATCCTGGAGTGCCTGGGGCAAGTCCCAGTGGTAAATGGTCACCTGTAAAAAGCAAAATCAGCAGTTTCATTTCATTGCTTTTTTTTTTTTTAAGATTATTTATACATACAATGCTGGGGTATAGGACCAGGACCGAATTGGGGGAGGGGTGAGAGGGTTCACCAGAGACAGAGTGGGGAGCAGAACAGATTGTCGGAAATAAACTGCTGAGGGGAGCAGTTACCGAGGCAGGAGAGGTCTGCCATGCCATGTGGGAATCTCCCTGGTCGTGTATCTGGTATGGGTATCGGGTATCTAACTCGTGCTGCAGTGGCTCTGGATAGCGTTATTGTGCTGTGATTTAACCCACTGTGCCACCAGGGAGGACCCTCTATCTCATTGCTTTTCCTGGGAGTCTTTGATGTTACACATCAAGTCTGCTGAAGCTGAGAATTATGAGACCAAAAAGGCCTGGGGCGGGAGGGGGTGCGGAAGGACCACAGCACCGAAGTATGGAAATTCCCACAGCTGGATCACAGAGGCCTGGATTTGAGTCCTGGCTCTGCCACCAGCCAGCTGTGTGACTCGGCTCAGACACTAGTGCCACCATATCATGGGATCATTGTGAGGCCTAAATCACTCGGTGGAGCAAGTGAGAAGTGGTCACACTCCAGCAGCTCCTGTGTATTAGTGATGGGTGTAGTCAGAGAAATGCTAGTGCTTCAGGACCTGCCTAGACTAGACCGAGTGTGTGAAAATCGCATGTTCCAGAAGGATGGAGGCATCTACCTTGTAAAGACACACCCCCAGGGATATCTCTAATGTGTCTTGAGGTCTGTCCTATAGATCTGGTAACCCCTTGCTGGCAAGGGGCCCTCTGGCCAAGACAGGGTCTGTGCTGCCCTCAGTTTTCCCTGACACTAACCAATATCAGCCCAGGCCCATCTGAAGCCCAGGCTTCCATCCATCTGAAAAGTTCTTCCTTTGTTTGCCCACCCATCCAAATTCTCGTCTTTGTTCACAACCCACACCTCCCTGAAGCTTTTCCTGACCACAGCACTTTTCCATTCTGTGGTGTCTGCAGGCCCTCAGGACACAGAGTCATTTGACCCTGAGCTACATGCTCTGGTGTTGCTCTGAATTGAGTTAGATGAATCTCATTGTCCTTGCAGATCACATGGCCAGCCACTGGCAGCCCTTGTTTCTTGGCACTCAAGTCATCAACACTGCAAGACTGGTTTGTTCCAGTGCAAGGAGAGAAGTGCAGAGACTTTCCTGGGGGGATTATGCTCCGGCCAAGGTGCATCTCCCACCTCTACAGCAAGGGACACACACAGCTTCACAGAACTAATGCCTCCAGCCCTTTAGCACAAACACAAGGGGTGGATTTTGGTGAGTGTCTTATTGTAACATCTCATGTTAAGAAAACATGCACTTTTGCCCCAGCAATTCTGCTCCTAGGATCACATTCTACAAATGCATTTCCACATGTGCAAAGTGATATATGTCTGTGGTTACACACTGTGTTGACTATAATGGCAAAAGAGAATGTCACAGAGAAAAGTCTAACGGAAAAAAGGGGCACACAGAATTCCACTTAACTAAAAACAAAGAACAAATGAGGAGTGTGTGCATGAATGTGGAAATGTCTAAATATTGTTAAAACCAAATAATATGCATGTATCCTATCGTGAAAAAAAGAGAAAGAGAACACACATACGTTTACACATGCAAAGGATCATGAGAGTCTAGCAAACTTGATTTTGGAGGGAGGGCACCTAGATGGCTGGGGGTGAGAGATGGAAGGGAAATCTTCACAGCAGTCCCTTTGTGCTTTTTGAATTCTATACATTTTAAATTATTGGGAATGCAAAAATTAAATTTGAAAGCAACACTTTGTGCATGCAATAAATATGCTCCCCACCCAGTTGGTTCCTTACCTGGGGCTTAATGTTGGCAGCCAGCAGTGCGTCTATGAGCCGCACGTAGTAGTTGAGGCCTGCTTCATTGATGTAGTCGGCGGTTCCATCCGGGAGGACGCGAGGCCAGGAGACAGAAAAGCGATAGTGGGACACACCCAGGTTCTGCAGGGCGACCACATCCTCGGCAATCTTGTGATAACTGTCACAGGCCACGTCTCCTGTGTCATCGTTCCCAACCCTTAGTGGTGTGTGAGCAAAGGTATCCCAAATACTGAGTCCTTTGCCATCTTCTCTCCACGCACCTTCAATCTCAAGATGACAAGACATGGTTTCATTAAGTTAGGCAGCCAAACCCTCATAAAGTTGCCTCTGCCAGGGCTGAGTCCTAGCCAGGATGTAAGTCTGTAGCCCCTGGAGCCTCCTCTGGCGAGTTCCAACGTCTGAACACCTACAGCTTTCTGCACACACTTCCTGTACACCGAGGCACTGCCATGCCGCACTGCACACCTGGGCACTGGTGACTGGTTTCCTGCAGAGTGTGAGGTCTGGGTGGCATGTCCTAGCAGTTAACCTAGCAGTGTCTGGTCCATGTGGGAGGTCAGTAAAGATTTGAACAAACAGTTCCACATGCCTTAGTCCTAACGATGGCCAAACAAATCCCAACGATTTCAGTATAAAGAGAACATTTCTAATCAGGGCACGGGTCACTCTCAGGGCCTCCTTGTTCTCCCACCTGGATCCTACAGGGAAACTGCTTGCAAGCCACTGGACAAATGCCTACCTACAGGCTTAGGGAAGACTGACCGGCATGTTTCTAACTGACCTTCAAAGGTTTCTGTGGACACAGTGAGCTATTATGTGACTGGATGTAGCTGAGGCAGAGCTGGCATTCTACCAAGAAGGCACGGCCTGGTGTCCTGTGTGAGTGGTGGGTTCAGGATCAGCAGGAACATACCTCATGTGGGCCATCTGATTTTGGAGATGGCCTCCATGTTTGGGGTTTAGTGACTGCAGGATGATTGAACAAGTAAATATGGTAAGCATATGAGGAGCCCTTTTTCTCCCCAGTGGATAAAGGAGATACAAATATGGAAAATGGGGTGGCTACTATTAACCCTGTGGAGCTGGAGTGGAACTTAACATATCCATGTGAACTTGTGGTTTTTAATATGAAGATGTTGGGGGGGGTGGAAATATACATAAGTGCACACATATATGCATATACACACATGTATATCCCAGCTCTGTGCACTGCGAGGACCTAGACATAATCCCCCAGTCAGGTGGGCACACCTGACACCCAATGCTTGGTTTTCTAAATCCCCTTCTAGCCTGCAACTACCATCTCAGCAGGAACCACTAAAAAATATCTTAAGAAGTTATCCTCCCTAGCCTGCAAGGATCTTGTGCAAACCAGCCGCAGGCCTCAGTAGTAGGTTTCTTGGAACTTAGTGGAGCTAGCACTGGGACCACCAGCCACCACGACCACCAGGGGTTTGGCCTAACAGGGCCAGAATCAGTTAGATCACCACCCCCCCAACTTCCAAGAAGGAGCACCCAAAGAGATGCCTGCCAATACCAGTGCCACAATCTCCCAACACTTACAACAAATCAGAAGACAAACAGGGAGAAGGAAAAATACAAACAACCAAGCAAGCCCTCAGGGAAAGGACATGGAACAAAAAGAAAATCAAGCACCCAAACTCACTGACAACAACACGGAATAACTTCTCTCTCTGACAGATAAAGAATTTAGAATCATGATTAAGGAAATCATGATAAAGGAAAAGAAAGAAATGGAAAAAACAATTAATGATCTGAAGAATGAAATTGAGACCCTAAAGAAGGAGAATAAAAGCTTAATGGAAGAACTAAAGATCTCCGGGAACAGCAATAAAAGCAGAATCGATGAAATGGAAGACCACATTAGCAATCTTGATGATGCAAATATTAAAAGATCCAAAAGGGAAAAGGAAATCGAAGCATGAAGGGAAAAGAATGAAAAAACAATTCCAGATCTATCTGACACCATGAAGAAAGGAAACATAAGAGTTATAGGAATCCCAGGAGAGGAGAGGGACCAAGGAGCAGAGAAACTATTTAAGGAGTTGATAGAAGAAAACTTCCCAAGTATGAAAATAGGCATACAAGAAGCATGAAGATCTCCAAATCACCACGATGCTAGAAGACCTACACCTAGGCACATAATAGTTAAACTCACACAAATACAGGACAAGGAAAAATACTGAAGATGGCAAGGGGGAGGAAACAAATAACTTATAAAGGAAAACCAATCAGGATGACATCTGGCTTCTCCGAAGAAACGCTAAGGGCAAGGAGAGAATGGGGACACATATTCAACAAACTCCAAGACAATAAATTCCAACCAAGAATACTTTATCCCGCAAAGCTCTCTTGAAGAGAGAAGAAAGGATAAGGATCTTCCCAGACAAACAGTCTCCAGAAATTCATCATGACTAAACCCCCACTACAAACAATACTACAAGAAGTCCTTAAAGCAAAACCGACAAAGGAATGAAAAAGACCAGAATAAGACAAGGAATAAAACCACAGAAAGACAAATAAAATGGCCACTATAGATGCCAGTGTATCAATATTAACTCTAAATGTAAACGGACTCAACTCATCAATAAAAAGGCACAGAGTAGCGAAATGGATCCAAAAACAGGACCCAACCTTCTGCTGTCTACAGGAAACACATTTAGCCACAAAAGATAAACACAGACTGAAAGTAAAAGGCTGGGAAACAATCCTACAAGCAAATGGACCTAAAAAGAAGTCAGGGACAGCTATACTTATATCAGATAAAATAGACTTCAAACTAAAAAAGGTAAAAAGAGACATATATGGTCACTACATCATGATAAAGGGTACAATTCAGCAAGATGATATAACCCTCATCAACATATACTCCCCTAATGAAGGAGCACCAAAATATATAAGACAATTATCATCTCTGAAAACAAACATTATAGAAAATACATATATAGTAGGAGACTTTAACACCCCACTATCACAAATGGACAGATCAATGAGACAACAAATAAACAAGGACACTAAAGCTCTAAATAAGGACCTAGACCACATGGGCTTAACAGATAACTATAGGGCACTGCACCTCCAAAAATCTGATTACATATTCTTCTCAGGTGCACATGGAATGGATCATACTCCAGGATTGATCACATCCTAGGTCACAAGCCTCAACAGATACACAGAGATCAAAATCATACCTACTGTCTTCTCCAATCATAAAGCCATCAAACTAGAAATGAACCATGAAAAGAAAAAAAGGAACCCTTTTACATCATGGAGATTGAAAGCAACACTGCTCGAAGACCACTGGACTAATGAGAGGATCAAAGAAAAAATTTAAAAATACCTAGAAATGAATGACAAAGAAGACACAACTTTCCAGAACATTTGGGACACAGCAAAAGCAGTATTAAGAAGGAAATACATAGCAATACAGGCTCACATCAAGAAACAAGAAACAACTCAAAGCAACAATCTAATCTCCCACCTCAAAGAACTGGAAAAGGAACAACAGAAAAACCCAAAAGCCAGTATAAGAAAGGAAATAATAAAAACCAAAGAAGAAATAAATGAAATGGAAATCAAAAAAACAATACAGAAGATCAACAAAACAAAAAGCTGATTCTTTGAAAAAAGAAACAAAATAGACAAACCTCTAGCCAGGCTTACAAAGAAAAAATGGGAGAACACACAAACAGGATAAGAAATGAAAGAGGAGAAATTACAAGAGACACAGCGGAAATCAAAAGAATAGTCAGAGATTATTATAAACAGCTATATGGAAACAAGTTCAACAACTTAGAGGAAATGGACAAATTCCTGACACTACACAACCACCCCAAAATAGGTAAAGAAGATATAGAACACCTAAACAGGCCAATTTCAAGCAGCGAAATTGAAACAATCAAAACCCTCCCCAAAAACAAAAGCCCAGGACCACATGGTTTCATAAACGAATTCTACCAAACATTTAAAAATGAACTAGTCCCTATCTTACACAAACTCTTTCAAATAATTGAGAAGGAAGGAACATTACCAAACACGTTCTATGAAGCCAACATAACACTAATACCAAAACCAAACAAAGACAAAACAAAGAAGACTACAGATCAATCTCCCTAATGAACACTGATGCAAAAATATTCAACAAAATCTTAGCCAGCAGGATCCAACAATGCATCCAAAAGATAATACACCACGACCAAGTGGGATTTATTCACACTTGGTGGGAGACTTTAACACAAGGATGGTTCAACATCTGAAAATCAATCAACATAATCCACACACCAACAAAAAGAAAAATAAAAACCATATGATCATATCACTAGATGCTGAGAAAGCATTTGACAAAGTGCAACACCCATTTATGATAAAAGCCCTTGAAATCCTTGGGGTAGAAGGAACATTCCTTAACATAATAAAAGCCCTATATGAGAAACCCACAGCCAATATTATCCTCAATGGTGAGAAGCTGAAAGCCTTTCCCCTAAAATCAGGAACAAGACAAGGATGTCCACTCTCACCATTGCTTTTCAATATAATACTTGAAGTCCTAGCAAGAGTAATAAGACAAGAGAAAGACATACAAGGAATTCAAATAGGGAAGGAAGAAATTAAACTGTCACTATTTGCAGATGATATGATTATATACGTAGAGAATCCTAAAATCTCCATAGAAAAACTACTCAAAACTACAGACCAATTCAGTAAAGTAGCAGGATACAAAATCAATGCACAAAAATCAGTAGCCTTTCTATATGTAAACACTCAGTCTGAAGAAGAAATTAAGAGAATTATTCTCTTCAAAATCAAAACCAAAAAAATCAAGTACCTGGGAATAAACCTAAAAAAACAGGTAAAGGACTTATATAAAGAAAACTACAAGACACTGTTAAAAGAAATAGGGGACACAAAAAAATGGAAAGACATCCCCTGCTCATGGATTGGAAGAATTAACATTATCAAAATGGCCATCCTACCAAAAGCAATCTACAGATTCAATACTATTCCAATAAAAATCTCAATGACATTCTTCAAAGAAATAGAACGGATATTGATGAAATTCATATGGAACCACAAAAAAACTCAAATAGCTAAAGCTCTCCTGACTAAAAAAAATATAAATGGAGGGATTACACACCCTGATTTCAAACTATACTACAAAGCCATAATAATTAAAACAGCATGGTACTGGGGCAAAAACAGACACACACACCAATGGAATCAAATAGGAAACCCAGAAATAAATCCACATATTTATGGACAACTAATCTTTGACAAAGGAGCAAAGAATATGCAATGGAACAAGGTTAGCTTGTTCAATAAATAGTGTTGGGAAAACTGGACTGCTACATGCAAAAAAATGAAGCTAGACTACTACCTCACAGCATGCACAAAAACCAACTCAAAACGGATAAAAGACCTGGAGATAAGACCTCAAAGCATAAAGTTTATAGAAGAAAATATAGGCAAAACTCTACATGACATACATCTCAGCAAAATCTTTAAAAATACTTCCCGCATAGGAAAGGAAGTAAAAGAAAAGATAAACAGCTGGGACTACATCAAACTAAAAAGCTTCTGCACAGCAAAAGAGACAATAATCAAAACAAACAGACAACCTACTAATTGGGAGAAGATCTTTGCACACAATACAACTGATAAAGGACTGATAACAAAAATCTACAAAGAACTCACACAACTCAACAAAAACAAAGTCAACAATCCAGTCAAAAAATGGGCAGAAGAGCTAAACAGACACTTCTCCAAAGAAGAAAAGCAAATGGCCAACAGATATATGAAAAAGTGCTCAACATCACTTATAATCAGGGAAATGCAAATGAAAACCACAATGAGATACCACCTCATGTCAGTGAGAATGGCACACATAAAAAAAACAGGTAACAACAAATGTTGGTGAGGATGTGGAGAAAAAGGAACTCTCCTACACTGCTGGTGGGAATGCAAATTGATCCAACCACTATGGAAAGCTGTGTGGCGTTTCCTTAAACTGCTAGAAATGGAGCTTCCGTATGATCCGGCAATACCACTTCTGGGAATCTACCCAAAGGATACAAAAACACTAATCCAAAAGGATACATGCACCCACATGTTTATTGCAGCACTGTTTACAATAGCTAAGGTATGGAAACAACCCAGATGCCCAAAAATAGATGACTGGATCAAGAAGATGTGGTACATATACACAATGGAATACTATTCAGCATTCAAAAAAGACAAACACATGCAATTCGCAGCAACATGGATGGAACTAGAAGGGATCATGATCAGTGAAATAAGACAGAGAAAAATATTGAATGGTTTCACTTATAACAGGAATAAAGGGGAGCCAAATAAGAATGCGACATTCAGCGGGGGAGGAGGGGACGGTAAGGGCTCAAGAGCGGGGAAGAGGGTAGCACAAGGGACTATGGTGATGGCTTCACGGGTGAACAGGTGATGGGTAATCTATGGGGAACACACAATAATGTAAATGATATGAATAAAAAGTAATGAAAAGTAAATAAATATTTTTAAAAATGTTTAAAAAAATAAAAATAAATCCCTTTCTCCACTAAAAAGACATGTTAGAGAGATGGTGAGTTACCAGACTGGGACAGAAGAGCAACAAGCCTGAAACATTTGTTATTCCAAAAAGAGTTAGGTAAGTACTGAACAGGACTCAGGTTCAGCTAAAAGGCACTCCCATTAGCAAAATGTGGGACAACTGGAACATCTAGATATATAGCAAAGTATAATCCCTAGAATAAAATAGGACTCCATGAAGTCCTGTGGATAATGCACATTTATATATAAGCATAAATAAATAAGTAGAAAAGAGAAAGTTTGAGCTCTCTACAAAATGCCACCTAACACGTATAAAAAGAAAGATGAAATAAAAATCACCATTTGTCAGCTATTACAGTGGTAACTGATTCAGACAAATATTAGCAACAATTGCTAAAACTACTAGGTGAAATTTGATGACGAACAGGCTATTTATGTAGTCTTCAAGTAGTTCCTCACAAAATACTTATTTCATGATGGAGGAACTTTTTAGACCCTTTTTTGTTCAAATAATAAAATCAGGTGTTTATTTGTACAAATATATATATATATATGTGTGTGTGAGGAAATATGGTAAAATGTTAGCATTTGAGCAAATTGGGAAAAGAGTATAATAGGAGTCCTCTGTACTATTTTTTTTGCAATTTATCCCTATGTTTGAAAGAATTTCCAAATGAAAGGAATTATTATTCCTGCATTATTTTTAATGCAGTCTTGAGGGGATCAGATGACACCTAATTGAGAAGACCACAGTGTAAGCACTTCTCATCCCTTCTTATCACTGCTAATTAGACTATTCAAAGTGATAGGCAGTGAAATGTGTTCCTGCTCGTTGCATGACAAACAATAGGCACTTGCTAATTCAAGATGTGGATTGGCCAAAATGTCTTCAAGACACCCCCTGTCCTTGCATAGACAAGGCTGAAGAATCCAACGAGGCCTGTAGCCTCTGCCCTTGAACAGTCCCCTAAGCCGTCCTGTATCCAGCTAGAAACCTGCAGTGGCGGCTCTCACCTGGGGTCTAACTTGTCCCTGAGACATTTAGCAATTTCTGAAGGGATTTTTGGTTGTTACAACTAGAGAAGGACTTTGCTGGCATCTAGTGGGCACCAGCCAAACATCCAACAGTGCGCACGACAAACCCCACAACAAAGGTTTATCCTTCTAAATGTCAGTTGGACTAAGCTGGAGAAATTGCTATAGAGAAATATTTGCCTAATATGAAAGTTACAAAATTTCACCTCCACCTCAGTCTTGGTGTTTCCTGAGTGAGCATTTCATAAAGCATTGGCCAGAGCACCTCACCAGACCCAGAACCAGTGTTTCCTCTTGCTAGCACAACAGGATACATGAAGAGCTTTCATGCTTTTGTGTTTAGTTAGCAAATGTCTGAATATGGCAGGATTTGGCCTGAGACTTCCTTGTAACCCGATAGTGCTGTTGTCTGGGAGTAGCTATCCCACACTTACCACAAAAACATTGACAGTGGCTCTGATCATCTAGGGAAGAACCCCAGAGCTGAGCATACCCAGAGGCAGGTCAGCTACAACCTCTAGGCCTGCCCAGACTCCATACCAGGCAGACAGAGCTTGCATCCAAGAAAACCAATGAGGCAGAAGACCCAAAACAGGGGCCCACAACTAACTGCATGTGCAAATCACTCTTAACCTTTTTTCTTTTCCCGAGAAAAAGCAAAACACACCCCACTTTCTGTATCAGTGAATCTTGTTTGACACAAGTAAGGTACTAAAGGTTGGTGTCATTAGAACATAAGAAAAAGCCAGACTTATACTGAGAGCCATTTGAGCAAATTGCCTGCATGGGATAGACTAGGAGAGAAATAAAAGCCTCCAGGGAAGAAGTCCTCCTATTTGCTTATCTTTGCCCAAGTGTTTCTGCCTAGGCTCCACCTGCTCACACCCATCTGAGCACATGGCCACACTTTTCCACCTTAATTTGGGAGAATAAAGAAGCCAGGCTGTTGGGAAGAAGTACTCACAGTTGCCATCCCAACACCCCACCCTGCCCTCTTACAGATCTATGAAAACCCCTTGCTCATGTGCCTGCCCTCCCTGCCACCAAACCCAGCACAGAGAAGGTCTACAATCAAAGTTGTGAACTCTCCTGAACTCCTCACCTGATACGCAGAGGTAGCTGCACTCCAGATGAAGCCCTCAGGGAACTGTCCGTAGAGAAACTCGTCCTCCCTGGGCAGTGGCATGCCGTTGTTGGTGATGAGCTCTGTGTAGTACCTGGTTGAGGCTCTAGCTGTGCGAGGCCTGTTCACCTTGCTGAAATCAACATGGTACAGTCCAAACTTGACTGTGTAGCCATTCAGCCACTCAAAGTCATCCATCAGAGACTGGGCAGAATACCCTCGAAGGTCTACACCATCAAGCCTGTAGGCTGAGAATATTCCAAAGAGCTTTACACCAGAGAAGAGCTTTACATCAGGAGGGCAGGAATCCAAGAGATCAGCCAAGTGTTGGCTACTCAACTGCAGATGGTAGTCCAAGGTCATCACCTCGTACACACAAGTACGTAGACCTTGATAGCTACAAAACTACCTTGTCTAGCTTTCCTTTTGCCAACCCTAGTGCCTAAATGGAAGTGTTAATGACTTAATACTTTGCCAAATCAAACTCCTTTGTGGTCTAGGGATGTTTCTCATATTCAAGCATCTCAGCCCACTTTGGAAGTTAAACACAGAAATGTTAACTGGAAGAGTCTCTTGCTTTGGGATGCATGGGACCCACCAGACTATAAACTCCACATAGGTGAAAAAAAAATTAGCTATTCATTGCTACATCCCCAGCACATGGTGGTTGCTCAGTAATAATGAACGGACCCAAGAAAATACTCGTGTGCCGACCAGGTGGACACATCTGGGGACATGATCATCACTTTCTTCAGCTCAAGGAGATCTATGTAACCCCAGAGGGAAACAGGGCATGAAAGAGAGATCTGTTCGTGGTTTGTTATCTACTCTGCCAATCCATTTCAGACAGGTGACATATGGATGTTGACGATTTTGAAAAGGGGACACGAACCCTCACATACCTTTCAAAGCTTCATTGATATAGGTTTTATGGTAAAACATCCTCTCGGTGTCCTCCACTTGCGGATTTGTTAGACCCGCTCCATTTTCAGTGATGTAAATGGGAATGTCACCATATTCTTCCTTGATCCAGTTGAGCAGCCTTCGCATCCCCCAGGGCACAGCTCTGTACATGGCTGTGGTCGGCCAGGACGAGTCTTCCTCCTCAATTACCTCCTGGTCATCTTCGTAGGAGGGCGGGTTGAGCCTGGGTGTTGTGTGCCGCACGATTCTGGAGGAATAGGTGTTGAGGCAGAAAACGTCAGCCGTAGACTTGATGTACCTCTTCTCTTCCTCAGTGAAGCTTGGAAGACGGGAGGTGGCTAGGTGCTGTAGTTCACTCCTGTTCCCCACTTTCCACTTCATGGCATCAGGATAGTCTCCGTTTCGGAAAATAGGGTGGGCAAACCAGCCCAGGGAGAATTGCAGCATACGGTCAGCAGCCTCCAAATCTCTCGGGATCTCTGGTGACTTGGGTTCTGCCCAATGTGCACTGAGGCTCAAAGAGATGACCCCTTTCTGCTCCCGCCTGTATTTTTCATCGTAGGTGTGATAGGCCCTGGCATGAGCTTTGATGACAGCATGGCCAATCCTGTAAGGGCCCCAGCCTGGGTCCTTCACATTTGGGGGGAAAACTCCTGCACCGTAACCCAACCAGGCCTGGGATGTGGGCTCATTAAAGGTCATCCAGAACTTGACTCTGTCACCAAATGTCTGGAAGCAAAAGTCGGCATAGCTGTTGAACAACTCAATCAAGGAAGAATTCTCCCAGCCTCCAATATCCTGGAGGGCCTGGGGCAGGTCCCAGTGGAACAGCGTCACCATGGGAGTGATGTTCCTAGCCACCAAGCCATTAATCAGCCTGTTGTAATAATCAACACCAGGTTGGTTGACAGACTTGTTTCTCCCAGTTGGGAAAATCCGAGACCAGGAGAGAGAGAAGCGATAGGCATTTACCTTCAGAGCGTCCAGCATATTCAGATCAGCATCCAGTTGATTATAGCTGTCACAGGCTATGTCTCCGGTGGCATTGCCTTTCACAGTACTCCCTGGTGAGTGGGTGAAGGTGTCCCAGATGCTGGGGCCCTTGCCATCAGCATCCCAAGCTCCTTCAATCTGGTAGGCTGATGAGGACACGCCCCATAGAAAGTCATCCCGAAATGTGCCATGATAGAACAAATCTCTTTCAAATTTGGGCTGCTTGGAGAACTTTTCCCAAACTACCTTAGCCTTAGAGGGCACCTCTGATGGAAAAGTGAAGCTTCTGGTTTTAGGGGAGAAGTTTGCTATCCTGGGAGGAGGCAGGCTTTTTGCTACCTTTGGGAGGAAACCATTCTTTTCAATGATGCTGGTAAAAAAGTAGGCTGATTTCCTGGGAGTCCTTGGCTTGTTGCTGTTGTTGAAGTTGACATAGTGCAACCCGAACCTCTGGCTGTAACCAGAGGGTCCTTCAAAGCCATCGATGAGGGAACGAGCAATATAAGAGCGAACATCTACTGAGTCTTCCTTGACAGCTATAAGAGAAAACAAAAATAGGGATTATTTTAAGGACTAGAGAAATGGTCCCTGAAAGTAGTTTAGGGAATTATTTCAAGGTCTCTTATTGTTGCTTTTAAAATTTTTCTCTTTTGAGCCTCCCTGGTGGTGCAGCTGTTAAGCGCTATGGAGCTGTCAGCAGTGACGACATAAGTTCAATGCTCAGCCAGGGAAATTCCCACATGGAGCGGCAGACCTCTCCTGCCTCGCCCGCTACTCCCCTCAGCAGTATATTTCCATTGCTCTGCCTGTTCTGCTCCCCACTCTGTCTCTGGTGAACTCTCTCGCCGCCCCACACCTCTGGCCTGTACCCCAGCTTGTATGCATAAATCTTAAAAAATAATTTTTTTCTCTTTTGACATGAAAGTTTGGGAAGTGACTTCTTACCCAAAAATGCGAACCCATTTCCTGCCTCAGAATGAATGAAAGGAAAACTGACGAGACTAACAAAACATCAGGTCTCTCCTATAGCTAAATCACAATCCAAAGGGGCATCCCTGTCCTAAAGTGAATATTAGAGAGTTTGTGCCCCCTATCTGCTAGTATTAGGATTCTTTGCGTGTGTGTGTTTTTGAATATCATTAGCTTATTATAAAAGAGATGAGAAGGCTCTCCCAGGTGGTGCAAGGGGTTAAATCTTAGCACTATGAAGCTGTCTGCAGCCACTGCAGCACGAATCAATCCCTGGCCAGGAAGATTCCCACATGGTGCAGCAGACTTCTCCTGCCTCGCCCGCTGCTCCCCTCAGCAATGTATTTCAGTCAATCTGCTTGTTCTGCTCCCCACTCTGTCTCTGGAAAATCTTCTCACCCCCTGCACCTCTGGCCTATACCCCCACTCTTGTATGCATAAATAAATACATCTTTAAAATAAATAAGTGAGATAGGGAAATTGTATGAAATATTTCAGAACTTTGATGAGTAGGTTTTCACATGCCACTTCAGTCATGATTTATTTCCCACATGATACAGCGGACCTCTCCTGCCTCGTCCACTGCTCCCCTCAGCAGTGTACTTCAGTTCATCTGCCTGTTCTGCTACCCACCTCTATCTCTGGTGAATCCTCTCACCGCCCCACATCTCTGGCCTACACCCCAGCTTGTATGCATCAATAAATCTTTAAAGAATAATAATAATAATAATCCTATTGTCTAGTACTTTGCTACCTCTGTATTCTAAGAAAACTATCTCCAACTTTCAAACTAACTGGTTTGAATCTAGCCACCCTTTCCTTTATTACCTGATTCAACAGCCACTACTATTGTTTGCAATATATTTCTTTGCGATTTTTCAGGAAGCATAATGCCTCCTTTGGTTACAGTTTTAGCTGCACTTCATACTCTGTTCTTTCCCTGAAAGGAGAGACCTGTAATTCTGCCCTCTGGACACATTAACCAACTCCCCGGTTTTATTCAGAATACATAAATCATTTACTTTTTTAAAAGTGTGCTTTTGTTTTTTTGTACTTATGTTTAATGCTATTGGCATAAAATGATCAAAAATTCCATGTTAAAAAGAGTAGTTTCTAAAGAAATGTATTCTCTGGTGTTGTGGATTGAATGGAAACTCCCCAATAGATATGACCATTTCGAACTCCTAGTACCAGTGAATGCAATCTTGTTTGTAAAAAAAGATCTTACAGGTGTAATTAAGCAAAGGATCTTAAGATGAGGTCCCTCTAGATTAATTGGTTGGGCCTTAAGTCCAATAATAAACATCCTTATAAGAGACATAGCGGAGGAGGCCATTTTAAGATAAAGGCAGAGACTGAAGTGATACAGTCACAGTCAAGGAATGCCTGGAGCCACCAGAAACTGCAACAGGCAAGGAAAGCCTCTCCACTGGAGACTTGGTGAGATAATATCCCTAACGACGTCTCAATTTCAGGTCTTTCATCTGAAAAAGAATAAAAAGTCTAGTGTGTTGACAAGGGTCCAGAGCCAAAACAAGGCAGTGGCTGAGGGCTTCACTTTGGAGTCAGCTAAATAGTAAGCTCTTCTTTTATCAGGTTACACAGCCTCTCAACAAACAGTGACTTATAAGAGGTAGGTCAAGGTGCTCATCCAGTCAATAAATAATAGTAAGCACCTATTTTGTTGAGCTGTGCTCAATTCTGGGAACATAAAATGAGTAAAACTCCATAAGTTAGTGGATGAAGAGCTGGGCCAGAACAGAAAGACCTGTGGCTCCCCTCACTGGCCATTTGGGCACACCATTTAATCTCTCAGAGCATTGGTCTCCAGTCTTTCCATGAAGCTCATACCTGCTCCTGCTTACTGCGTAAGGCTGTTTCAATGTTCACTTTAGATAATGTGTTAAAGTATTTCAAGATTCATTAACAGTACAAAATTTATGCTAAGCAGAGTATGGTATAATTCAGAGAGGGTGTCTGACCTCACCAACCGTGCCTCTCAGTCTTTACTGCAGTGCCCAAGTATCACACCCAACTCTTTCTCACCTAATCTAGATAAGGCCTTGAATCTTTGCAACTTAGCTATCTAGGTAGTGAACTGGCCACAATCAGTTGATTAGAACTGACATGTGAAATGACACCTACTTGCTTTCTTTTTTACTTGAAATAAAAAGACCTAAGTATATGTCCCTCATATGTATGTTAGGCAAAACTGTAACTATAGATATGGATCAATTGAATCAAAGTGAATAGTGTGGAATTTTATAACCGTCTGAAGGAAAATAAGAACAGAGTAGCAAAGACTTGAGGCTTTGAGGGGAAGAGAGTTACGAAGCTAATGTAAAGGATTCATGAAATTATTACTAATACTATTTTGGGGCTTCTTGAGAGACTTCATCCCATAAAGCAAAACTTTGACAGCTTAAGGAGGAACCATCCACCTTTCAGTCATCATCATAACTACTGTTCTTACCCTTGAGCACCTCATTGATGTATTGATTGAAGTAGTTTACTCTCAAGGAATCATCAAAGAGATCTTCATTTTCTCCTGTGGGCATGCCATTCCCAGCCAAGTAGATCGGAACTTTTCCTCTTGTGTATTCCAAAGATACGAACTGCAAAAGCCTCCTTATACCCCAGGGCACAACATGAATCCAAGGGGATGAGGTCTGAGGCCATTTGGGGTCCACGTGTTGGGAGAAGCCTCCAATGGTATCATAGTTGGGGATACAGGTATATTGTTGGGCCTTGCTGATGAGGCGGGAAGTATAATGGGACAGACCCAGGAAATCAGCAGAACCTTTCAGGAGCTGCTTCTCTGCCTCGGTGAACTCAGGAAGCTGGGCCACAGGACTAGGACAATGTTTGTTCATCTGTTGGATTTGAGCCTTCAGGGCAGCTGGGTAGTCTCCATTCACAAAGATGGGGTGTGCAAACCAACCCAACATAAAGTGCAAGAAACGCTCAGATGCTCTCAGGTCCTCAGGCTTCCCTGGGGACAAGGGTTCTGCCCAATCCGAGTTCAGCACAATGCCCACATTCCCCTGCTGCTGCTTGCGGTAGTGGCTGTTGTAGTAGTGCCAAGCTCTGGCATGGGCCTTGAGGAGCAAGTGAGTCACCTGGGGAGGAAGGTAGAAAGAATACAGAGCTTAGTGACCAGCAGCAAGTCAACAGCAAGTGAATGGTAGTGATGTCAACACCAATGCCAATAATGTTAGTAAGTCAGTAACAGCAACACTGACAATGCCGAAATCAGTAACATCTACACAACTGTCAATGTTATCAACAAGTAAAAAACAGCCTCAACAGATCATCAAATTAGAGGACACGCCCCCAAAACATGGCAGGGAACAGACACTAGGATTAGGCTCTCCCACAAAATATAGATTTAAGGACAGAAAAATCCCTAATTTTGAGAGCCGATATCAGGATAACTGAATGCCCTACACAATACAATTATCTCTGTGGGTGCTTTAGACTTAAAGATAAACTGAAAAGTCGGAGTAAAAAGAAGAGAAAAAACACCGAACTACACATGGAGGAACAAAAGAAAGGAGAAGTGGACAAACCAGCTTTACGGAGCACCACTGAATACAAGGTTAGAAACCGCGGTGGGGTCGGAGGGCTCTGGCCAACTAACGAGAGCATGACCCCCACTCCCCCACCCCAGGAGCCCCCTCTCTTCCCTGAGTGGCAGCTCTGAAGTACAGGAAGGCTGAGGGTCACTGCTTTCCATCCCCCACCTGGGGCTAGGTAACAACTTAGTAGGGAAGACAAACTGCCAGCACCCCATGGGGTCCTAATCCCTCACTGGTTGCTAGGTGATATATTGACCTGAGAAACTGGTCTAGCAGGAAAAACTGCAGAGACCACCTCAAACAATCTCCTCCCTACTCTGTAACCTGACACCAAGAGCTGATGTTAGAGAACTCTACTTTTCTCTAACCTGACTGGAGGTAACCTGACCCAGCATACAGACTCCTACTGGAACTATCTCCAACCACACCCTCCTCCACAAAGTGTCTGCATCTTGGCACACAGGAGGGCTACAGAAAGGAAAATAGAGATCTCCCTCACCCCCTGCTGGGACCCCACACCCAACTTCTAGGAGGTTGCACAGTGGCCCCCCAGAACCTAGGTGGGCACCAACAGTTGCCCACAACCTCCACCCCTGCACCCCCTTGTGGAGAAGTGGGGCCCAAGCAGCAGAAAAGAAACTTAAGATCAGGAACTCTCGACCCCTCCTGACCAGACATAACCACAGGCGCAGGAATAACCCCCAGGCAAACACTGAGGGGAAGAAGAAAAATAAAAAGGGGGGCGGAGAGAGAAAGAACAGAAAGACTACTAGCAACTATAAAACAACAGCAGCCACAGTAGGACAACAGCAACATCTGACACTGGAAAGGGGGGTTGAACCCTAGCAGGGGGCCTACCCAGAAACTCCAAAACCTAAAAGCAAAAGGACTACAAAAATCTCCCCAAGCTTACATCTACCCAATACCTTTTTTATTTTTTTGCTACTTTAATTTTTTTATTATTACTATATATATATATATATATATTTTTTTTTTTTTTCCTTAAACTAC
>PVIJ01007298.1:36778-83815 GCA_004024925.1 Scalopus aquaticus | reverse complement strand
ACGATATTTTGATTTAATTTCTTGTGCCATTTCAAGATAAAACTTCAGGGAAACATGCATGTCTCAAAAAGTTGCGTTGAAATAACTCAATTCCCCGTAATCACTAATAAACTGCAATGTCCCCTGAGAGGGGACATCCGAGTGATATGCTAGAATTCCGATGTCCCCTGAGAGGGGACAGCGGAGTGCAAAGGGTTAAGAAGACAGTTTACCACTAATAGTGCACGTCTGTCAACCGGGCTTTTCCCACTTAGTACGTTTATGGTTTGGGTAGGTTTATTTTGTGACCCAAGAAGCAACCCATTACTGCAGTCATCAAAGTAGGGAAGTGCTGTCTGTACCTGTGGTGGGTATTAAATGCTCCCATGGTCAGGGAGCAGTTTTAAGAGTGGCACTTAAGCCATCTCTAAAACTTGGTGTTACAGGCCACTGCTTGAATTGATAGTTGTCAAGCTTCACCTCACTGGGTGTAAGCAGATGGTAACCTCTTCCAAAAAACTCCCAACAGCAGAGAATAAACACTACGCATGCCCTCAAGTCAAGGAATAAAAGCAGCCACAGTGTTTTTAGCTTAAAGATGAATATGAACTTGGCACTGTCCTCCAAAGTTTTTAATTTTGTACTATAAAAATTATCTCTTTCCTCATCCCACTGAGAAGATGCACCTTTGTATGCTCCATGTCCCCAGGATGGCAGTTACTGAAGCAGAGCGGGGAGCAAAGGAGACATCTCAGGCAGGCTGCGGCCAGCCTCTTTGGACTGAGGGACTCTCTGACCTCTCCTAACCCATCTCTGGGTGCTTCATCCCCAGACCCATCTTTCCCTCAAGTAACTTAAAACACTGGACACAAGAAGGCTCCTGGTATTCCAATGAAAGAAAAAACTGCTGGGGACCTAAAATCATAAATTTCAAAACTCATCCCTTTTCCTACTTCCTTAGGATCTTTGGTTCTCCAAGTATGACCCTAAAAACCTAAAAGGGATTTGAGAGCTTTTATTTTCCCAAACTTTCTAAGAATTAGATCAGGAACATTTCTGAAACCTTTTTTAAATTCAAAAAGGTTACCTTTTTCATTAGTTAAACCTAAATAGCTAAAGTACTGCTTTGGATCAATAATAACTAAGATTCCATACTGTACCATGCTGATATGTATGCCAGAGATGGAGTCACTAGTCACAGAACACTAACCAGTAGTTGGCAGTCCAAGACATTTGGGATTTTTTATATATATATATATGGTACAGAGGGCAGCTTAGAGGCTGGTATTTATGTGCAAACAGGTGATCCCCAATCCATTGTATGAGGTCTGTGTCGTGACTTTCTCAGTTTTAGAAAGTGCAGTCCAGTAGATTTTGTAAAGCACTTTTATGTATCATGTTAAGTGCTTATCAAACAATTCATGTACAGTTTAAATATCACAACCCCTATATTCTGTACCAAGCAAGGGTATACCTCAAAACAGTCTAGAAAGAGTTTGGGGGGCTGGCGCACAGGCCGAGGTAGTCTATGCCCCGTCCGGTCATCTAGATTCCCGAAGGTGATTCTGAGCCGGGCTTGTCTGCCTGAGGTCTACAGGCCTTGAGGGTCCGCAGCACCCTAACAGGGTTCTCTTAGGTCAAAATTATTTTCATGATAATGCTAAGGTGCTGCTGGTCTTGTTCCACTGTTGGTCGTGGGGGTAACAAAGGGGAGTAAAAACCAGACTCGGGTAAAAAGATGTATTCGAAATGAAAGATAGAGGGTCTCTCACCAGCCACTGCGGCATGAGTTCAATCCCTGGCCGGGGAGCTGACCCACATGGCACAGCAGACATCTCCTGTCTGACCTACTGCTCCCTTCAGCAGTGTATTTCAGTCGATCTGCCTCTTCTGTCTCTGGTGAATCCTCTCACCGCCCCCTGCACCTCTGGCCTACACCCCAGTTCTTGTATGCATAAATAAAAATTAAAATCTTCTTTAAAAAATGTGAAAGATAGAAGTGTAACAGAGTAGGGACTTTTCATTGGTTGATGTATTTTTAGGTCACACCTTTAAGAAGCTACATTCATCACGTTTTGGTGTAGTATCAAAAGACTATCCACCGTTACCTGAAAAGGCTATTAAAATATTTCTTTTTCTTACTCAAACTCAGTGAGGCTGGATTTTCTTCAGTACTCAACCAAAACAGGCATCACAACACAGTGAATGCAGAATCCAGTTATCTTCTATTAAAGAGATTTGTAAAAATATAAAAAGATGCCGCTTCACTTGTTTTGGGAATCTCTTTTTTTTTCATGAAAATGTATTTGTTAACATGCAACAGGTTTATTATTTTGAATTAATGAATTTTTTTTTAAGTTTCTCAGTTCTAATTTATAATATGGTAAATATCAGTTATGTTTCATATAAACAAATGTTTTTTGGTGTCCTCAAGATAATTTTGAAGAGTGAGGGGATCCTGATACCAAAACATTTGAGAACCCTTGCCCTAAAATATTGAAATATTCAGTTAAGACTGAGTTAAAGCACATTTGGAGCCCCCCTCTGGCTTATGCTGAGCCATACCTTTAGGTAATTATATTTCCTAAAGATTGATTTTACTAATCATACAATATAAAAAAGGAAGGTGCTCTGGTAGGTTATTAGAAGCAAACTGGATTAGGTTTTGAATTTTGCTGTGTGATCATGTGTAGGTTTCCTTTAAGTTGATTGTAACATAGGGCCTTTAGAATTACCACTTTAATATCAACTCTTTATTAGCCATAAATCTCTCCCCTGCTTTACCCTGACACCTAAACTGTCCTGAGCTGCTGCCTTCTAACCTCAACTTACTTTTGAAATTAAAAACTAATCTTAATGTTAATTCAGGCAAAATATAATTGAGAAAACAGATCTCTTACAAATGCAGTACTTTACAAAATCAAAAATAAGTCCAGGCAGGTTCATTTATGTCCCCTTTCTAATTACTGTAGAAGAGGGATGTCTGTAAAAATGTTAAAGAAAATACACCAGTCTGTCACCATAACTAAATAAGATGCATTCCCGAGCTTTACAGTTTAAAAGTATATTAAAATTCAAATAACCCTCTCATGCGAGTTTATTTTATTGGCCCTCAAATATTAATTATTTATAACACTAATTGGAAAAGCAGTTTTTTTTCATTCTGGTAAGTGGTCTAAACTACTTGAAAGAATCAATCTTACTTGCGGGTAGTGCTTTTTCTATTACTGATGTGTTCTGTGCATTACGGTATTCATTTATGCCTCACTTAAATAAAATCAAGGACTGCAGAGGACCCTTTTAGTGCCCTGGAAGTGGGTGGTCTAAGTGGTATTTAGTATCTTAGAAGAGCTATTATCTTTAAAAAGTGAGTCAGCAATTCCCAAATGCTGTTTCACTCTCCTGATCTTACACTGACAGTGAAGGAGTAAATTGGATTGTCAAAATATGAAGTGATTGTGCTTGTCCCATTCAGCTGCACGCTCCCTGAAGATGAGTGACTTCCCTAAGGTCCAGCCCCTGTGTGCATGTAATGGCAGTGGAGAGCACTTGACCTCTAGTGGGGTCCCTTAGCAGGGTGGGAAACAGTGGGAGACACCAGCCAGAGCTTTAAATTATCTAAACCGTCATTTATATTTGGTTTTAGAACTTTTCTTCACTTACTTCAACATGGTTTCAGTCCCTGAATTTGCTCTCAGCCAGTCATCTCTCCCAGACCACTAGTCAGTCATCTCTCCCTCACTCACCTCTTTACCACCACGAGCCCCCAGCCGGTAAATTATGCGCCTGCAGCCGTGTCATAGGCAGATCTGATCAGAGTGCTCTTTACATTGTAGACAGCTTAAAATCCCCTTTGGGGACTTCCCATTGCTTTTAAGATACAGACCAAGATTCTCGACAAGACCTGAGTCTGCAGTAGCCAGCCCGCCCCTGAAGTCTCTCTAAAGACTGCCCACCAGCCACATTGCCCTCTTTCAGTGCCCGGCTACTCTTGCTCCTCCTAGCCTAGGACCTTTGCAAATGCTTGTCACTCTGCCTGGGGGAACCCCAGTTAATTCTCATTCTCAAATATCTGCTCAACTGGCATTTCTGCACCAAAGCCCTCCCAGAATCCCAAGCCCAAAGTAGATCCCAGTTTTATGGCCTCGTAGTTCTTTCTGTGTTTCTTTGACAGTTCTTATCAGAGCTAGTTAGTGATTATAAATCCTGATCGTGCTCTCCACCGCTGCATATCCTACAGAGCACCCATCTGCCCCCTGCACTTGGCACCTTACAAAGCTCTCACCAAGTATTTGTCAAATGCTCGGCCACTTCCCAGAGCTGCTGCTTAAGAACTGGCCCTACTTGTGGACAAGCTGCTTAGCTTTTCTTAATCTAAATTTTTTCTTCTGAACAAGGATCACTGACCCTTGGCACATAACGTGGTCATTTATTATTAATGCTATGGTTATTAGTTATAATGGAAAACAACACCCGATGGTATTATGGAAGATTAAGTGATGGGTGTGAAGGCGATTGTAAACTAGAAAGCTATTCACAACTCAATTATTGACATGAAGAAACACAAAGGCACATTTTTAAATCAGAAAAATCCTTCCAAAATGTAGCATGCATTAAACCAATCAGGTTTTTTGTTTTTTTTTTTTTTAAGGTTGATCTAGGAAATAGAAATTGAGCTTTTACCCTAAATCAGCCAGTCAGTAGGGGCCAGGCCATGACTGAAACACCACGGGCTTCTCTCCAAACAGTTACTAATTTGCTCAACACGTGTTGAACAGCAGACACTGTGCCAGGCACATGGGGTAAAACAATGATGAAGTCAGGCCGGTGCTGGCTTTCCCAGGGCATCAGGCAGATGTGTAAAGTGGCATGATCACAGCTGTGCCAGAGGCGAGAAACCCTCTTTCCTTAGGCCAGGGATGTTTTATGGAGGATAAGTAGAACTGGGGGAGGGCGGGGAAATTGGTGGATCCCTCTGAAAGTGTTAAGTTCAAAGGCACAAAGTAGAGGTTCTAAGGCCCTCTGTGTGAACAGGTGCTCTGCATTGGCCTGAGTGGCCAGTTTGTAACCTGTTAGAGCCTACGCTGGGCCTGGCCTTGGGAGACCTTCCAAGCAAAGCAAGAGGCCCTTCTGCAGCTTACCTCGTACATCCAGCAGGCTCAAAGTGGGTGAAAGAACATATTATCTCCATTATTATGAATATACTCACATGAAACTTCAGAACAAGTTGGACACTTGAGCCATCACGTCATAGAAATCATCTTATATCAAAAAAACAAAACTAGGCACCACTTAATATCATGAAGTCCTTTCTGTCTACTAATATTTAACCCCCTACCCCCAGACCTATTAAGTATGTGAATATTTTATGTCTTTTCTTGCAAAGTAAAGAGGGAGCCGCACTTTTTGGACCCCAAATTTCAAACTTGGTTGGTCTGTTTTCAGTCTGAAATTCGAGTCTGGGAACCATTAGTTTAGATTAGCAGGAGAGCGCTGGGCCAGGGGCAGGGGTGGTGCATGCCGGACTGTGTTAGCTGCGCTGAGAAATTTGGGTTTCATCCTGAAGGCACTAGGGAATCGCAGGAAGATGTTAAACAGTTCAGTAACATCAGGTTTGCCCTTTGGAAAGATCATACTGGTCTGGAGAGGCTAGAGCTGGCAATGGAGAGATTGGTAGGGAGGTGGCACCAAGCTGCGGCAGTGGGTAGAGTTTAAATGGGTGGGTCTTGGGTGACCAACTGATGTGAGGAATGAAAACAGCAGAGACCTGAAAGGGGCGTTGAGATTCCTGGCTTGTTCAGAGCTGGAGGAGGGTGCCATGCTCTGAACTGGGTCTCTGACCTTTAGTGTCCTTTTGGGGACATGGGGTGAGGCACAGGGGAGCATCTGAGTCGTCTGCCTAGATGGGATTTAGGGTTCCTAGAAGACAGCCAAGTGGAAGTGGATCAGATCACTAAAGAGCCTGCAGAATGAGAAGTGGGCTGTGGACCAGAGGCCCAGGAGCATCAGCAAAAGAGGCATCCTGGATGGAGATTAAAATAGAATAGTCAGAGGTGAGACAAAAACCAGAGCGCCGTGCCTGGCAGCCAGGACAGCGTATTTATGGAGCAGGACGAAGGTTAGCAGGGGCCGCAGAGGAGTCAAGTAAGCTACTAGTGTGCAGAGCTGGCAGCAGAGGTCCTGGTGACCTTGGGGGCCATTTCAGGGCAGGGCGGCCAGAGCCCATATGGTCAGTCCAGGAGCACTTGGTGGAGGCGGGAAGAGCAGGCGTCCGTTTGCACGAGGGTGGGGGGAGCCTGGCGCAGCGCCAGCGGTGAAGACGCCGCCTGCTTGGCCCACGCAGCACTCCCCTGCAAGCACAGCCTCACGGAAATGATGACAAGGGGCTGCGAGGAGGAAGGACGATTTGGAGAATCTGGGCGGCAGTGGGGTGGGAGCTTCAGGCATTCAAGGTAGAATCCACCCTCTCTCACCCCATTTTTTCAAGCTCATTCACAGATGTAAGGGGGGGCAGGGTGAGTGCTTGTATTTTTCTCCCTAAGAAAGGTTTTGTAGTCTCTAAAATAAAAGTGTTTGTTTTGTTTTGATCTGTGTGGGGACTTTTTCCCCTATGTGAATTCCAAACATACAACTCTTGCTCCTGGGATTTCTCGTTTGCCTTGGGTTTTTTCACTTTCCTGAGACTGCCTATCGGAGAACACCTTCTTGAAAGAGGTGCTCAGTTTGTTTCCTAATCGAAATAATGCTAAATTACTATCCTAAGATAACTAGACCCCCTTAAAAGAAACGTTTTGTAATTTAATCTTAGGTTCTTCATTATTATTGCCTGAGAAAAAAATCCTTATGTCTTTTTGTGGAAGGAGAGGGAGCCATACATTTTGCTCTGAAAAGGGAGATAACACAAATATTAATGTAAGACTCAAAAATCCTCCTTAGGATATTGATCACTTTGATGACATTTAAACATCAAATAGTATATATGCATCAAAAGTCTCTGTAAAACAAACTCAAAAGAAAATCAGCAATGTATTACAAAGGGTTCTGTCTTTATACGACGGGCTAAACAAATCAAAAAATCAGATAGCCTAGCTCTTGAAGAGATACAAGAGGAAATATAAATGACCAGTAGACATTAAAATATACTTTATCATTAAATCCATACCGAATTTAAAAATGATATTGGCAAAGATCCTTTAAAAAGTGATATTAAGTACTGGCCAGATTGTGGGAAGAAGGGTGGGGTTGGATGGCCTTGTACAACCATCGCAGACCAGGCAGGCTCATTGTTGATTCGGGCAGCTGGATAAGGAATCTTGGAGCACTCAATAGATTTGACAGACCTTTAATGCAAAAGCTGGGGACCAGATGCAGGCAGGGACGCAGGGGAACTTGCAGCAACCGAGCTTCCCAGCCCCTCGATCTCTGCGCTCGCTCTCTAGCTTCTCTCTGGCTTTTCTCCTCTCACTCCCAGTCTCAGCCCAAGTGTCCCTATTTGACAGCTGCGCATGCACCATGCTCATACTCCTCCACCGGGGTGTCCAAAATTGCAGTCTCATGCACCCCGTGCTCGAGCTCTCAAGCACTTCTTGCAATAACATGTTATCACATGTGAGCAACGAAACGTAGGAGGAAAGGAAAACTGCAGGTGGTGGCCTTGGAAGCCAGCAGCAAGAGGCAGGAAAGAGCCTAAGTAACTCCATTTTCCCTGCAGGTGCACAGTTCTCAATTTTGTGCATCCAGTTTGTGGATCTCTTCCAACAAGTATACAAACTTATAAGCAGCGATAAAAATAAGATTTCTTGTTAATTCTTAAACACAGTTGCAGATTGTCAATGTTAACAAATCAGATGAACTTCAGTTTCAGCCCCACTTCTTGTTCCCACCTATTCTGTCATTCTGGGTGAGATACCTGACCTTGACCTCTCATTATTATCACGAGGGAATAGACAGTAACATACCCGTGTGATTGAAGCTGCATCTGTGTCAGTGGCACCCGAAGCTGCACAGACAGGCCAGTGACCGTTTTCAAAATCAGCTCATCACCCTTTGCTCTTGGGGACATTACACTTTTTGTGTACAGAGAAAGGCACGAGGGTTCAATGGAAAATGAAATATTCAGGCATGTCTCAGAACATCCTTGAAGATAGGCTTCTAAAGTTCTGACTGGGAAAGGACCGATCCGAGTGATGTTTCTTTGTAATCCAAGTGACTTTGCCACCTGGCAGCACCTCTAAGCTCCTCAGGAACCCCAAGCCTTTTCTGTTCGTATCCCCTTCCTAAGGATAGTGCTTCCGCCTTCTCTGACATACAAAAAACGTGGAGAACTGAGTTGCTGACCATGATATCAAGGTTCATGTTTAATGAGACAACCACCTGGTTTTTATACCCAAATTACTGCAAACTTGGATAACTGTCTCTCACACCAGGATATGGCTTTTGGTAGAAAACCTCAAACTTGGCATCCTGGAGTTTTGCTTTATGACCTACCTGATCAGTCTCAAAGTATTATTCTGTTTCATTCATTAACTTTGGATCACACTTGTTAATATCTGAACCTGCCAGATCACCCTAGGACAGGAAGGCAAGTGGGCAAGTGAGCGCCAGCTGAGTGAGATCGCCAGAGCTGCGCTTGCCTTTTTAAAGCGTATCGATGATGCTTTCTCCACAGTAGCTTCCCTGGTTCTGAGGTTGAGCAAATATTTTTTTTTTAATTTTGACTGATCGAGTATATTTGATGGGCTTAAGAAAATACTTTATTTTGAGGTTACTGTAGATTCACATGCAGTTGCAAAAAATAATGAAGAGACCTCCCCTTCCATTCTTTTCCCCATTTGCTCTCATGGAAGCATCTCACAGCCCCATAATACTGAACCCTCCTGCCTTCTACAGCCAAACCCTCCACCCTCAGCTCCACCACTAATTCATTCGCCATTCCTGTCATTTTCAAGAATGTTCTATGAATGGGTTCATATGTATAGCACATAACAGTTGGGGGACTGACTTTTTTCATTCGGCTTAATTCACCCTCATTGTTGCTTGTATCAGTAATTCATGACTAAGTAGTTTTCTGTGTTAACTATTCACTAATGCAGGACATCTGGGCTATTCCTAGTTTTTGATTATTAGAATGAAAGTCGCTGGATATTCATGTAAGGTCATGTGTGAACATAGGTTATCACCTCTGGAGTAAATGTCCATGAGTACAATTGCTAGGTAATATGGTGGTTGCATATTTAGTTTTTAAGAAGCTGCTGTTTCTGGGCCTCCCTGGTGGCGTAGGGGTTAAGTCTCTGTGCTGTCACTGCTGAGACCTGAGTTCAATCCCCAGCCAGGGAGCTGACCCACATATGTGCAGACCTCTCCTGTCTCCCTGCTGCTCCCCTCAGCAGTGTATTTCAGTAGATCTGCCTGTTCTGCTCCCCACTCACTCTAGTGAATCCTCTCAACCCCCGCACCTCTGCCTGCACCCCAGTTCTACTACACAAAAATTAAAAAAACAAAAACAAGAAACTGCCGTTTCTCTAAATTGGCTATGCCTCTTTCCATTCCCACCAGCCACTGGGATGAGCCATTTAGTTGCCTAGCCATAGTGTGGTCATTTCTATTTCTACCCTCCTGATGGGAATGTAGTGGATTAATTGTGGTTTCAATTTGCTCTTCTCTAAGTTTTCACAAAGTTGACAGTCTTTTCATGTGTTTGCTATCTGTGTATCCTCTTCGGTGAAACGTCTTTAAGTTTTTTGCCCATTTTCTAATTGGATGGTTAAGTTTTGAGAATTGTGTATTCTAGATTCTACTAGCCCTTTACTAAAGGGCTAGTTTACAAAAGTTTCAAATATTCTATCCTAGTCTTTAGCTTGACTTTTTATTTGCTAACAGAATCTTTTGCAGAAGTTTTTAATTGTGACCAAGTCCAGTTTAGCAATTGCTCCTTTTATGGATGGCACTTTTATCTCAAGTATAAAACCCCCTTCATCTAACACTAGATTCCTAAGATTGTCTCCCATTTTTCTCTAACAGTTCGTTTTTGTGTTTTACATTTTAGTTTGTGATCCATTTTGTCAAGTTGTATACAAGACGGGACTTAAAGGTTCTGCTTTTTTGTTTGTTTGCCTGTGGAAGTTCAATTGTTGCAGCACCACTTGTTGAAAAGATTATTCTTCCTCCACAGAACTGCTTTGTGTCTTTGTCAACACTCAGGTGTGCGTACCGTGAGTGTCTACTTCTGGGTTCTCCATTCTGTTCCATGATCTGTGTGTCTCTCCCTTCTCCAGCACCACACTCTAGATAACTGGTTCATTCGATGACTCCTGAAATCAGATAAATTCCTCCCACGATTATTTTTAAAAATTGTTTTAGCTATACCATTTCCTTTACATATATATTTTAGAATGTTCTCGTCTATGTCTATAAGCAAAATTTGCTGGAATTTTTGAAGAATTGTGCCAGCCCCATGTATCAATTTGGGAAAAAAAATGATTTTTTTCTATGTTGAGCCTTTCTAACCATAATTACAGTAGGTCTTTCCACTTAGATCTTTGATTTCTTTCATCAACATTTTATAGTTTTCAGCATTTTGTACAAGTCCTCCACATGTATTTTTTCTGTGATTATGTTATCTTATTTCTAATGTCATTGTCCACAAATTAAAGCTTAGTATATAGAATTATAGTTGATTGTTACATGTTTATCTTATCTCCCATAGTGTTGCCAAGCTCACTTACTAATTCTGGGAGTTTTTGTAGATGCCTTGGGATTTTTCTAAGCAACAATCATGTCATCTGCAAATAGGGACAACTTTATTTCCTCCTTTCTATCTGTATGCCTTTTATTTCCTTTCGTGCTTTATTGCACTAGCTCGAACTTCCAGTAGTATGTTGAGTGGTGAGAGTGGACATCCTTGCCTTGTACCCAATCTTAGGGAGAAAGAATTCACTCTTTCTAACACTGAGTAAACTGTTAAGTGTAAAGCTTGTGTGTCATGGGGATTTTTAATAAATGCTGTTATGGAAAGGAGCCGTTTGATTTGGTAAGCCAGCTCCTGATGGATGATAAATAGATTCCACTGAGTGTTTAGGTGGGGTGAAGTGTGAGGAATGAAGATCTTAGGGTCTGGAGTGGCAACATTCATTTTTAAATATTCACTCTCCCAGCTTCTAGCTGCATGGCCGGGGCAGATTACTTATACCCCTCAAAACCTGCTTCCTCCTCTACCAGAAAGGAAGGATGAATCCCCCATCCTGCTTCCTCACCCTGAGACTGAAACATCCAGAGAAGAATCGACATTATCAGTGATCATGTCCCTAGAAGGGGCAGCCCCCCAATGCCCCACCCAGAGGAGCTGGCCGCACCACCCCTTTAGTAAGGTCTTCATTTTGCCCTGCAGTGGCCCGCCCACCCCTTAATTTATGTCCACGGAAGATTTGACAACTTCTGATGGATCATTGGAATTTGCATTTTGAATCTTAAACTGAAAGACTGAACTATGAGAGAATGTTTGCCCTCCCAAAGGCAGGCCACCCGAGTTCATGTCCCTGGTCCCTCCACTCTCCATCTGCGTCAAGTTGGGACTGTACGCAGTCCTTAGGTCACCACAGATTTCATCCCCTGTGAAATGGGAGTAAAGGCAGTACTTCAGAGGGGCATGGTGAGGACCTCGTGAGTTCATTCAGGCCACCTTTTGCCCAGTGCTTGGCATGTTAGCTGTGATCGGGACTGTTGGTGACTATAAAGGACACATAGTTATTTGTGAATCACCTTTCTTAAAAAAAAATTGTTTGCTTTGCAGATTTTTAAAAAAATGGATTTGGCCAACCATGGACTTATTCTCCTGCAACAGTTAAACGCTCAGCGAGAGTTTGGTTTCCTGTGTGACTGCACGGTTGCCATCGGCGATGTGTACTTCAAGGCACACAAATCAGTTCTTGCTTCATTCTCCAATTACTTTAAGATGTTGTTTGTCCATCAGACCAGGTAACTAACGTGGTTGATAATAATGGAATGACTATAGACGCTGAACTTCCGTGGCCTTGCTCTTTGCCCTTGTCAAGACCTTGGGTCTCCCTGCCTCTCCCTAAGCTCCTGGGCTCCCCATTTCCTCGTGACCTCACTGCCCCCGACCCATCTTGGGGACACCTGTTTCCAGTAACATGTGAGAATAGTGGACCTTTCGGCCCCCAATAGTCCCTCCTTCCATACAGCCTGGCAGGGTGTCACCTGCGTAGCAGGCTGACTGTCCACCTCACTAGCCCCTTCTCTCCCTCCAGCCCCAGTGCCCAGAGTCTCCCAGACTTCCAGTATTTGTACTTTGCTCCTGCTCTAATGAGAAATGTGGGCGTTTGAAGGGTATATATTCCAATTTCCTTCTTTACTTTGTTAAAACAGCTCAATCTCAGTATCTTTCCTTGATTTTTTTCCTCCCCATCTCTCCCATCCTGGAGAAAAGGGCCCCTGGCTTCCCAGGACAAGCCCAGATCCCACCTGTTAGTTTTCATTGTCTTCTTTCCTGTTACACTTTCACCACCTCCCCCAAATCTAAGAACAGCAGCACTTCCTTGCACTGCTGTCTGCTTCAGTTCCGGTGCTGCTGCTCCTGTATTTCACTAAGAAAGTTCTTCAGAGGGCGACCTCTGGCCCAGCGCGTACTCGTCTCATCCCACACTCTTCCTATCCGTGGTGGCGCTGTGGTTTCCACTCTGTCGCTCTACTGAAATCTTGCCAAGGTCGCCTCTTCCAAACCACAGCTCTTCTCTGTCCCTGTCTCTGCAGCATCTGTGACTGTTTTCTTCCTTCCAAAGTCACCTGTGGTTTGATCACTCTGGATGCCCTTGTTTTTCTGCCCTCTAAACAGGTGCCTTCTGAGAATCTGCATGAGTTTTGGTCTTGGGTTGGCCAAGCTTCTTCCTCCCTGCACTCCCTGACAGCAGTTTTTCAGCTCTGACTTTGGTCTTTTCTCAGTCTCCAGAACCGTTTCCCGAAGCCCCAGGCTGCTTGCTAGACTTTCGGAATTGTGTGTCCACCTTGGATCTCACCTGGCAGGTCAAACCTGGCTTAGGTCTTCCCAAAGGCCCTTCTGGCTGCCTTATGATTTGGAGTTGGTTTGTTTTGAATCTTCAAGTAACCCATACTTAAAAATCCCTTAAAATCTCCACTATCAGTCCCTAAAATATAGTTTCTTGAAAACACCTTCTACTTGAATCCTCCTGCTCCCTTCTACTTCCTAATCATATTTTCCACATCACGATCAGATTGATATTCCTAAACATCGCTGTGGTTGTAGTGTCCCTTTGATCGAAGACCTACCAGACTGGCTTGTCCCTTTGCCCAGGTACCCGTGGCTACCTAAGCAGCAGGCACTTCCCTTCCCTCTCTTTCAAGGCCTGCAGACTCAGCCTGCCCTACCCCATTTGGGAGGCCCTTGCCAGTGTTCTGCCCGTACCCTCCGGCCTAGCCCCTGCCTCACCTCTTCCCTAACCCCTGCCCCACAAGTGAACAAGACCGACCAAAGCCATTTCGCCCTCGCTCACATTTCATAGCACATTCCTGATGCCATTTTGCAGAATCTGCCACTTCCCTGTTGGTGGACTTAGCTCCCCTCCTGATCTCTGTGTTTCCTGAGGGCAGAGGCAGGATGCCCGTGGCATTGTGTGGTGGAAATCTCTGCACAAAACAGCCACTCGGCAAACGTTTGCTGGGGTGGGGAGCAAACGGGCAGGAGACCGATGGGATTAGCCGGGTGGAGGCCGCTTTATTTTCCATGCTGAGGATGCTTCCTCTCACCACCTTGTCAGAGGCCGCAGAGCCAGTGGATGCGTAGAGCTCCCTGCACAGTGAACTAAATTGTCTCGGAAGGGGGAGGACTCTAATTGTGAGCAGTGAAGGATGACAGTGTAGTGAGTTTTAACGGGATGCAAGAAACTTAAGCTCAGGAAGAAAATGCCTAACTGGGCCAGGCTTCCTGAGTAGGTTGAAGTCCCAGGTTTCCCAGTGTGTGACTGCGCCAGAGGTGGCCCTGCCATCTGGGCGGCTGTCCCGGCTCACCGAGGAGGGCACTGGGCAAGCCCAGGGACATGCTCCCAGCCAGTGCCTGCTGCTCAGGCCAGCTGTGCTTTGGCCCCCACAGCGTGCGTCTGTGTCTGCAGCTGCCGCGAGATGCCTCCGTCTTGCGCACCCCCTCAGCAGTCAGTTTCAGGCTGGAAGCGCTCAAAGGGAAAGCTGCTAAGGGCCAGGCCTGGCCAGGCAGTCTCCGACACTGTCCGAGCTGACAGCTGTTGTGCCGGGTCTGGAGATCGGTTTGTGGACTGTGGGCTCCCCGCAGTCAGCTGCGGTCCTAGAGTGTCACCTACAACAAGGTATTTTGAGAGGGAAACCATCACATAACTTTCTGACAGTAGACTGTTGTGATTGTTGTATTTTGGTATTAGTTGTTCATCTCTGCTGTGCCTCATTTGTACGGTGAACTCCATCACAGGTGCTCTGCTAGAGGAAAAGGCGGGATATATATGCAGGGCTGGGCACTGCCCCTTGGTCTCAGGCATCCACGGGATGTCTTAGACCCTACACCCTTCGATAGGGGGAGTAGTATTTAAAAATCCTTATTTTCAAAGTTCTTTTTAGGCCAATTTTTGTATTAAATTTTATATTAAGAGTATACTGTTAGGATTTCAGCATATTGGAAACATTAGTAACAAAGAAGCCACAAAGCGTTATAAAATATATTTTATACTTATATTTCATTTTGTTTTATATTAAGATTCCATGAAGGAAAAATGTTAACTGTCAGTTACTGTTCAGACTATATGCAAAGGGCTGACAGCTGTCCTAAATGGTATTTTTTCTACATGGAAGTGTTATATGTCAATCACATCATGTAGATGTGATTATATTGTAGGGTATGTTCCAAAGGACTTAGAAATGACCAAAGTCTGGTGATTAGCTGTCTGGGAGCAAAAGCACTCAAGATGGAGATGGCTGGAATGTGACAGAAGGAACTTCTTTCTGTAACTTTTATTTTCCTTGCATGCATGTTCGGTATACACATGTACTTCTGCTTTAAGGAGGAAAAAAATGAGAATAAACAAATCAAGACAAATCATAGTTTGGCAACCTCCCTGGGCCCTGGGCGCTGGTGGTGAACTCCAGGGACTCAGGCCTTCCCCTCCTTAGCAGTCTCCCCAGCTCTGCAGCGCCCCTGGGAGCCTCCTCCCTGGCTGAAGTGTGGGCTGGGGCCAACTTCAGCCCTTATTTGCCACCAGAGATTACACATTCCTCTTTAAATGTTGAGAGGCTCACTGGTGAGTCACCCCCAATCACTGGCGGTGGTAGACAGTGTTCAATATGTATAATAACTTATAAGGGGGAAATTACAAAACTTTCCAACAACTTTTTTTTTAAAGAAAAGGGGCCCCGCTTGGTAGTTACGCTCGTGGATGCTAAAATTCACAGCCCCAGCTTGGCCGTCTTCGTGCCCCCCTTTCCTTTAAGGAGGGCCAAGGGGCTCGCTAATTCCATGCCCTCCTTCTGCCTTGACGACCATGCCATCCTGGCAGAGCCACAAGTGTCCATTCTCCTGCAGGTCACTTATGTTCTCCTGGCCCTGGAAAGATGCCCTCTAGATACGTTTTCACTTTAGACTTGACTGTTGACATTATTCATCTGTTCTCACCACACAAGGTCCCTGAAGCGTTATTTCGAACTTCCCTAGAGTATCTAAATCTGTTCTAGTTGCACTAGTATCACCAGCACTCTTCTAATGCTTAAAGGAAAGCACCAGTCCTCTTCAAAGAAATATAATTTAAAGGACTATAAAAAGACCCCAAATAAAGATATGAAGGATCTGTGTTTTTGTTTGTGTTTAAGTAGTCACAAACTCTTCCCTTTATACTGTTAAAGGGATGCTGTTTTTGTGCTTGGCAAGGTGTTCTTTGGCTTTCATACTTTGTAGTTAGACATTTCTCACATGACTATTTGCTTGTACTCATCTTGAAATATACACACACTGATAATACAAAAATTATTCAAATCCTTTCTGTCACAAATTGCTATTCGTCATACTGAATGTAAAAGGAAAGCTATAGGGCCTCCCTGGTGGCACAGGGGTTAAAATCTAAGCACTATCAAGCTATCTCCAGCCACTGCAGCACGAGTTCAATCCCCGGTAAGGGAGCTGACCCACATGGCGCAGCAGACCTCTCCTGTCTTGCCCGCTGCTCCCCTCAGCAGTGTATTTCAGTAGATCTGCTTGTTCTGCTCCTCACTCTGTCTCTGGCGAATCCTCTCATCCCTCACACCTCTGGCCAACACTCCAGTTCTTGTATGCATAAATAAAAATCTTAAAGATGTTGAAGACATCTTTGTTTTAAAATAATAAAGGGAAGGGCATACTGTTAGGGTTTTAGCATGTTGGAAAATATTAATAAGAAGCAGCTAAAGGAGCCAAGAAGAGTTATAATAGTAACTGGTCTAATAAAAAGTGATTATAAATTCCAATAAAGGCATTCAAGGACGGTGTCTTTAAAGTTGAAAATGCATTGTCTATGGAATATTCACACCGCAGACGATAGCACCTGCCTCATGACATACATACATATATATATATATATAATTTATTTCTGATCACACATTAGAGTGTTATTACTGATGGTCTCAGAAGAGTTTTTAGAAACCTCTTGATTACTGCTGCTTGATCAGTGATATTTCTCAAATGATGCAAACACGAAAGTTTAAAAGTTAGAAAATAAACAATCTACAACCGCTGTAGTTGTCTGATAAATCACTTAACTTTGGGGAGCCTCGTTTTTCATATATGTCAAATGGTAATAATCAAATATGCCTTATCTACCCCACAGGATTCCTTTAATACTCTAAAGAATGGTGATGCCGTGGCTTTGCCGTTAGATCCTAATTAAAACCCATTTCCACCACTTCCTAACCCCGTAATATTAAGCAAGGTATTGATTCCTTTGAGCCTCATATTCCTTATCCATAAACTAAGAACTGATGGCAATTACATGCGACAGTAACTGCAAAGCCCAGCTGCAGTTTCAGTGATGGTGGCGGTGGGGATGAAGATGGTAGTGATAATTTCGATGGGGATGAAGATGGTAGTGATAATTTCGATGGTGATGACAGTGGTGCTGGTGATGATTACAGTTGATGTGAAACTGAGTTGTCCCAGAGCCACTTTTTAACGAAGTCTGGTAGTACTGAGGAAGTGATGTGACTCCATTAGAGCTAGAACATGGCCTGCCTCCCGTTCCTCCCATCTTTTACCGTGCTCCGCCTTTGTGCTGGCGATGGAGCAGGGTCACAGAGCTCTGACAAATTTACATTTATTTTTCTCTCACTTTGGTTGTCTTGTTATTAAGCACAAGTCCAGCTCCCTCATGTCATCTTAAAAATGAAGAAACGTCTGAACAGTTGACTTTGCTTAAGCAAGTTCCTGCTGTACGCTGAAAGGCCTTGGATCAGTATAGAATCTTAGACTTTTGCCTTAAAAATGTGCTGGGACAGCAGTTCTTAATCGTTACTGGGTCACAGGCCACTTCCATATTTATGTGGAACTCTTGGAGTTCTATATACAGATACTATATAGTATAATTTTATAAAGATGACTGGGAGAAAAACTGCCTAAAGAGCCTGCAAGTTAGAATATCACATCTATTTTACAGACCTTTTCTTTCACCATCCTTACGTTTATTTATTGTATTTCTCCCCATTCTCAATATAATTCAAGTTAAGGGACGTAGACTCCAGTTAACTCTTGAGTATTCAATGTTGTGAAACTTGCGAACAGAAAGAAGTGGGAAATGTTCTTGTCTCATTGGCTTTTGAAAGTGCCCCCTTTTTTTTTTCCTTCACCTTTTTGTTTTATCATTTGAGACACAGACTGACCTTTGCTCACAGACTCTGTGCTTGTGTCTTTCAGTGAGTGTGTCCGTTTGAAGCCCACGGACATACAGCCGGACATCTTCAGCTATCTCTTGCATTTGATGTATACTGGGAAGATGGCCCCTCAGCTGATCGACCCGGTTCGGTTAGAACAGGGGATCAAGTTCCTGCACGCCTACCCCCTGATCCAGGAAGCCAGCCTGGCCAGCCAGGGCGCCTTCTCTCATCCTGACCAAGTTTTCCCGCTGGCGTCTTCCTTGTACGGCATCCAGATTGCAGACCACCAGCTGAGACAAGCCACCAAGATCGCGTCAGCGCCTGAGAAGCTGGGGCGAGAGCCTCGGCCCCCGCCCTCCCGGATGAGCCAGGAGCAGGTGCCCGAGGCTGCGCAGCTGTCGCAGCTGACTTCCAACCTGACCCAGGTGAATCGGACCCACCTGACGCCCTCCGACCCGCTGCAGACCTCCCTGTCCCCAGAACTCATCTCCACCCCCGTCCCTCCCCCTCCTCCCGCGGAGGAGACCAATCTGGAAGCTTCTTCCTCCGACGAGCAGCCAGCCTCGCTCACCATCGCCCACGTCAAGCCGAGCATCATGAAGAGGAACGGCAGCTTCCCCAAGTACTACGCCTGCCACCTGTGCGGCCGGCGCTTCACGCTGCGGAGCAGCCTGCGGGAGCACCTGCAGATCCACACGGGGGTGCCCTTCACGGCCGGCCAGCCCGGGGAGAGCCGCGGCCCCCTGTCCCTCTGCAGCAACGCGGCGGACCTGGGGAAGGACGCCATGGAGGTGCCCGAGGCGGGCATGATCAGCGACAGCGAGCTGCAGCACATCTCCGACTCCCCCATCATCGACGGGCAGCCGCACTCGGAGACGCCGCCGCCCTCCGACATCGCGGACATCGACAACCTGGAGCAGGCCGACCAGGAGCGCGAGGTCAAGCGGCGCAAGTACGAGTGCACCATCTGCGGGCGCAAGTTCATCCAGAAGAGCCACTGGCGGGAGCACATGTACATCCACACCGGGAAGCCCTTCAAGTGCAGCACCTGCGACAAGAGTTTCTGCAGGGCCAACCAGGCCGCCCGGCACGTGTGCCTGAACCAGAGCATCGACACCTACACTATGGTGGACAAGCAGACTCTGGAGCTCTGCACCTTCGAGGAGGGCAGTCAGATGGACAACATGCTGGTGCAGGCCAACAAGCCCTACAAATGCAACCTGTGCGACAAAACCTTCTCCACTCCCAGCGAGGTGGTCAAACACCCTTGCCAGAACCAGAACTCCGACGTGTTCGCCCTGGACGAGGGGCGCTCCATCCTCCTGGGCAGCGGGGACTCGGAGGTCACGGAACCTGAGCACCCAGTGCTAGCGTCCATCAAAAAGGAACAGGAAACCGTGTTGTTGGACTGACTGTCGCTTATCTTTTTAAAAACTCATTTTTACAGACTATTTTCCCCTCCCTCCCCCGGCGCGGAACTACATTCTCCATGGCATGATACAAACAGGTCCCTGCCCCCTCTCACCCACCCCCCACCCCCCGCCCCACCTCCATAAAGGCTTTGTGCATTATAAACCTGGAACATATTTACTTTGATTCAGGGGATATTGGAAAGATAATGGTCAGTAATACTTATCAACTCAAATCGACTTTTGAGAAGTTTTAGATTATTTAAGAGCATACTTGGAACTAATGAAGGGTCTGTAACAAAACCAAACCACTAGATTGCAATTTGGGAAGCTAGAATTATGACTTTCCCTGGGTAAGAAGTCTTCCGTCTCAGAAAAACAATGTCAGAAAATACAGCATGCTTAGAAATGCAGCTGGGCGCTGTACTGTGGGGAAGTGGGGGAGGGGGGCAGGGGGGACTTGAAACCTAAGAGAACATTCTTAGTATTTATCCTCCAGGTATCTTATTTCAGAATGCATCCTTAGAGAAAGAGAGATTATGTCCAGTCAAGAAAATCATTAGTTAAGAAATCTACTTGAACAAAACACAAATGAGGAAAAAGTAATAATGTGATGGCAATCTTAATTTTTGGATAAAACATAACAAGCCGTGAGTTTGTGTGTTTGTAAGAGAAACTGTGTGGATACTTGCTATGTAAACAGGTGAATTAATGCACATGCCTTATCTAATTGCTGGCTTCTTTCAGAGTCAAACAACAAAATACTGTATTTTAGTTTCTGATAAATTTGTTTTAAAAATCAAATTTGAAGGCACTAGTCTGTCGATTGTCTTTCTGAATAGAAAGTGACATTCCATTCTGCCAATGGTAAAGTTGCTTCAGCACCGACCAGCTGCTTTTAAATCAGTGTATGTAATGTAAGGAAAAGGTACAAGAATATGCATCTTACCAGGGAAGGGGTGAGCAGAGCATGTAGTAACTGTAATGACTTTAAAAGTTAAGGCTAATAGCTTACTGGCAACATTCATTGAAGCATCAAAAAGGGCAAAGAGAAATCAGGACATAAAAAACCGAATAGCTGTTTGGGGGGGAAAAAAAAATGTGGTGTTTAGTCGTCCATGTTTTTTTAACAACTGAAATTTCCTCTGTTGGCCTAAGAGCAGTAAAATGTGTCCATTAATCTTCCCTTAGGCCAATTAGCAGTATGGTCTCACAGGACAAAACAGGAGCCAGAAATAAGGACCGAAGGAGAAAGGGAAGAACAGTTAATAGCTGTGCTGTACGTATATGTTAAAAACTGAATATCCCGTCGTCCTATTTCATGTATAGTTGAGTTCTCAGATTTGTAAGTTTTTATACATACTTTCATTGAATAAACATTTAATTAAATGGGTACATGGTTTTGGCTGTGGATTATTAACCCAAAAAGATGCAGAAAGGGGACAAGTAGAGAGAATCCACCCAGAGCTCTTACTGGCTATGTCTCCACCTTACGTCTTCGGAACTTTTTGCACGTCCCCTAACTGAGTGGCATTTTCCACATTTGTAAAAAGCAGAACATTAACAACTGCTTTGGATCACAAAATGTGTGAATCAGATGAGTAAATTAGGAAGATGCTATGAACAAAGTTTGACCAGCAATGGGTGTAGAGATTGCCTTACCCAGCATTTTCTGGTTTCTCTTTTGCCATTAATTGAAGGGGGAAAGGGTTGCATAAAATCCAGTCTGTTTTAGAAATAACAGTATGTAACATTTCAAATATCCTAGTAGAGGGTAATCATCAAGTAAGGAGTACCTCCTAAGTACCATGCAGGATCAAGTCATAAAATAAACTTCATCAAGTACAGCTGGCAAGTGATTCCAAACAGAATACATTAATGACTAAGGAAAACTCTCACCTGAACAGCCCAACCACAGCTTCTTAATTAACTGAATAGTGTGCTCCAGGAATACCCAGATCAAATAAAATATATTTTACTAAAATAACTTCCTTTACTTGAACATTCTTCCTTTAAAGCTTTCATCTACCCCTTCACACTCTTAATTTTCCCTTAATGCCCACCCAACTTTGTTGGACAAGGAAGAATCGAGGCCAAGAGGTGTTTACACAAACATGACAGATTCGAGCTACTTAAACCTAGATTGTTGTATATTGAATGACTCCTACCATTTCATCCATTTTTCAACTCTAGTCACATCACCCTTAAATAAGTTAAATGATCTTTTTTGTGTGTAGAGGAACTGAGGTGTAGGCCAGAGGTGGGGCAGCAAGAGTGGGTGAGAGGATTCACCAGAGATGGGGGGAGCGAAACAGGCAGATTTTACTGAAATACACTGCTGTGGGGGGCAGCAGCAGTGGGTTAGGAGAGGTCTGCTGCGCCATGTGGGTCAGCTCCCTGGCTGGGGATGAACTCAGGCCGTAGGGGTGGTAGCACTGAGACTCAACCCCTAGGCCACCAGGGAGGCCCAGTTAAATGACTCTTGTGCCAAGTTAGCATCTCTGAATTTCTGTGACATAGTGGTGACCTTCACTGCACTCTGCAAAGCCCCCCTCCCCACCTTGCAGTCCCAGGACATAAGATACAGGCAAAGGGCCCACAAGTCCGGAGAGTGGACTCCAAACCCTTTTGTTAAAATCATCAGAACTAGCTGCTATTGTTTTTAGTCATTTAACCTTGCAAGAGAAAGAGGTAAGGCATCCAAAATGAACCCTGTAGTTCAAAACATCAGACTGTGGTCATACATTTCAAGCAAACCACCAAATGGCTATGTTTAAAAATACATAGACAAATACCTTTGAGAAGGTTTAGATTAGCGCGTGGTTGGGGAGGATAGTGCAGTTGAGCTGGCGGTTATGATGGTGGAGCAAGGCCTCCACTAATTGACTGGAGAACGGATTCTAAGCCTAAATTACTTGTAGAGGATGTGCTGTTTACTGTAACGGAATGTAACTTGTTCAAGTTGCCTCTGCACTTTTATGACTGTTCAGAACCCCCAAAATACTCAAACTGCCTTTGGTTCATTTTAGTCCTCCATTTTGGTCTAGAACAAATTATCAGCATATATCATTTGCAAGATTTAGGCATAGAAACCTCTAAGCAAATAAAATTATCCCTAGATACAGATCAGTGAGTCTGCCTTTTCTAGAACTAGCCCTTCAAACAGATGGAAGAAAATCGACTGAAAGTTGTCAGCAGCTCTCCAAATAAAACTAAAATTAGAATGAGAATTTTTAGTGTGAAAAAAAATGGACCAGGATGAAATCCTAGTCTGTGGTTTCCTTCTCCTCGGGCAGATCAGAATGTTTTTGGACATGGTCGGTCAATCAATTCCCAATTCAAGCTTGCGCTATTCTGGAAAATGTACACTGCCTGCCCTACCTAAATCCCCGGTTGTTGCGAAGAGTGTTCCTTGTGAAGATTGTGTTGTCAACCGAAGGAACAAACTGGGAAATTGGGATCCTCTATTGGGTGTCAGTGTGCTGGGGGCTTGCATTCACTCCTTCCAACCCGGTCAAGTGTCTCACTTTTTACAGATAGGTAACTGATGCCCAGAAAAGTTAGATAGCTTTTCTGTGGTAATCCAGCCAAATAGAGAGCCAGCATTCTACTGCCCACAGGACTCAGACAACACTACCCCACAATATTAGGATCACCCCACATAGACCATTTCACCAGCATCTCGCAACCAGCAAGTCCCACATCGTTGCAAGTCTTTAAATTCAGCAAAAAAAAAAAAAAAAAAAAAAAAAAAAAAGCAGAGGGCATGCTTTTCTTCCTTATCTGACCTTTTTTGTATTTTGCTTCACACCTAGGTTTGTCCAAATTACAGAGGAAAAAGTCTTGCCCAAGTGTGCAAACATTTCTGTGGACTAAAAGCAAGGAGGATAGATAGCTGGGAGGGCGAAGCTAACCTATTTGTTTTGCTTATGGACAATTGACTGAAACCTGTTTCAAAGCTTTCTCTTATTGCAGTGGTCCTCAAGCCGAAATCAGTACATCAGAATATCCTGGAGAGCTTGAGCAAATTAATTACAGGCTACACCTGCAGTGTTTTGATTCCGTCTTAGAAAGGCAAATTCTTGGCCCCACCAACAGTTCCCAAATCAAGACTTGTCATGTTGGCGTATGAATTATTTTGACTTGAGGTCAATCTGCCTGTAGACTCATAAGAAACCCTAAACTCCCCCGCCTACCAACTACCTAGAAGAATGAAAATCAGGGGTATTACCCAGAACTCAGATTACCTCCTTTCTAGTAGCCTTTCTATTGGAGACACCTATAAACCTGGCAGCAAACACGTAATCACAGAGCATCTGGCCTTTGTGTAACCCCCCTTCCTCTCAAACCCCAGGCCCTGTTCCATTCCTTAGGTTACACACCCTTGTTTCCCTTGCTGAACTGGAATTCTCATTTTCTACGTAGATTCCCAACAGGTATGCCAAATTAAATGGGTGTTTTTCTCCTGTTAATCTGATGTTTCAATTACTTGACCAGCCTGAGAAGAACCTAGAAGGGTTAGGGGGAAAATTCCCCTCCCCCCATGATGGCGACAGTGATGATGATGATAGTATGAGTAGTCAGCACTGCTATATAATTTCTGCTTTATATTGCTGTTTCTTGGTTCTACCTGCTTCTCAGAAGTAATTACTGAGAGCTAACGAGGATCAGGAAGGGCTAACACCATCAGCATGCTGTTTTCTTTGAAGCAAGGTTGCTCCTTAATGAGACCCACATGATGTATGGATTTGTGCAAAAGCTTCTAGAAGTGTGCGCTTGCAAGGCTCTGGGATAAAACTCCCTCTTCTCATTCTAAATGCCTTGCAAACCGTAAGCACAGAAAACAAAATACCCCAAGGTTTTGAGGAGGCCCCCAAGATGATGCAACTTAGGAGAGGAGGCAAGGAGCCGGATGAGAAAATAAAATGGGGTCATTTTGGTAAGTGGCCAAGATCACACAGCTACTTGTAATTACAGAGCCCAGTCCCAGTTCCAGGGCCCTTCCTGCTCCCGCCATACTGCCAAGGAGTTTGCTTTTCAGTTAGAGCTCCCTAAAGCAAGCAAAGGTCAGAAGGCAGCCAGCCATCGAGAAAAGGGACCCTAGGGAAACTTGGGAGTGACTTGGAAGATACTGCCGGCTTGGCCGCCTCCCAACCAGAGAGCTCACCCCACACTGCACTTCCCTCCCTTCAAGTCTCCCCAAGGAGGTATGCTAGCAGGCTGCAGATGCTTAAAAGGCAGAGAGAGGAAAGAAAATTCAGATGACAGTGGATGTTTCTTCCCTGTAAGTGAGTATGGCTGAGTAAGAGGAATTTGAGGGAGAGCAGTCTATTCTGAATCCACCAAAAGCTAAGAAGACAGTGCTCAGTAATTTCTTCCTCTTCTATTTACTATTCATTCAACCCGGTACATTTTGCTTTCTAGTTTATAAGCACCTTCACAACAGGAAAATCTTGGGAAGAAAGATCTTAGTTGTCCATTGTGAAATGAGGGAACTCTTTTCTTCTCAGTCATCAAAGCAGAGTTTAAGCATGAAAATTTAAGAAAAGCTGCAAGGATTTGTTTTCTGGTCTGGGTCCCGAAGAGCAGAGAAGAGCCATTGGTATCTCTCCATCCTGAACTGTTGTCTAGGAGAGTCGCCTGCCCAGCCGCCCACTCTGCATCTAGTGCCACATCCTCACCGTTTTGTTCCCATTCATCTTTTTTTAGAGAAATTCTTTGTTCCTGCCCCGTTTATCTGAGAACAGAAACCCAGAAAACCAGAAAAGAGACAGCGTGAGAGCAAGACAGAGAACTTCGTAGTTAAACGCTAACTGTCTGGGGGCAACCCAGGCCCAGGGCCGGCAGATTCATGTGGGTTCAGGATAAAGGAATCTTGGAGGTCTCTAGACCGCACAGGCTGTTGTGCCAGCGGCACAGGGACCAGGCGGCAGGCGAGCTTCCCGACCCCCTACCATCTTTGCTTGTGCTGGCTCTGCCTTTGCTCTCTTGACCTTTCTCCCTCTCCCCCTCTTGCCAGAGACTGGCGTCCCCCCCTCAGTCCAGTGTCCTCTCGCCCTAATCTGGCGTTCTCGTTCGTAGCCTCCGCTCGCTTTGGGCCCGCCTTGCGTCGGGAAGGCACGGCAGGCAGACGCCCTCCATTTATCCTGTGCTCCCGCGGCCCAGGTGTCCCTAATCATGGGGAGCCTGCGAGGCCGCAGGTGCCGGTTATGGGGGCCAGTGTCGGAGGGCAGGAAAAGCCTGATTAACTCGCTGCCCGTACATAGGCCTTTAATGCTGAAGCAGAGGACCAGATACAGGCAGACCGCGGCATGAGGGAGGCAGGAGTGCGGGAAGGTTGGCAGCAATCAAGCCTCCCAGCCGCCCCGCCCCCCCAAACACCCAGGCCCCCCATCTCCCTCTCTGGCTTCTCACCTCTCATTCTCGCGACCTCCTCTCGCGCGCGGGCATCGTACTTACAGTTCTGCCCGCCCGTGCCCTCCAGCTTCTTGGCCCTAGTGTCTGTGATTACAGGTGCGCGTGCTCAGTGCTCGCACCCACGCGCTTTTTGCAAGAACGTGTTATCACCTGCGGGCAATGAAACGTAGGAGGAAAACAAGGCCCCAGGTGGTGGCTATAGAAGCGGGCAGTGGGGAGGTGGAAAAGAGCCCGAGCCACTCCATTTTCCTCTCTGCATTTATCTAAGGAAAACAGAAATTGGGACCCAGGACTGCGTAAGGACATAACCCCTGCCCTTGACTAATGATTCCAGCCCCGTCAGCCAGGCCATGTCAAGATGATATCAGAAGAGCACAGTCTGCCCCCGAAAAACCATCGGTCAGATGGAGATGGGAGTGTTTCCCGATACCAGCCCTGCAGCCTGCGCTCCAGCCCTATCTCTGGTGATGGATTTGTGAATGGTGCGAAGCCAAACCTGCCTGGCAAAAAAGAAAAGACCTACATTTCCTGCAACTAATATTGCCTCCCTGCTCCCTCACCCCCTGCCACGGAGCATGTGGCTCCATATCCAAGTTTGGTAACCCAGACACTTCATTCTTCACCCCGCAGTGTTCCCAAGAGAGACCATGGAGTACAGTGCCCTATCTCCTAACCTCTCATCTTTCCAGCTAAATAGCCATCACTTTAATGATCGCTGTTATCATGCCTGGGACTATTATAACACATAGCCAGTCTCCTCCGATTCCAGCCTTTAATGCTCCAGAAGCTAGAAGCCATTCATTCTCTACATGCTTTGAAATTTTAGGTGAAAACTCCTTAGAAAGGGCCGTCCTGGACTTTGCAGGATAACAAGCATTTGCAGCCCCAATACATTAAATTCCAGTAATACCCTAGCATTGTGATAACCAGAATCTCTACATGGGAGTAGACTGGGGCCACAAACCCAGCACTGCCTGGGAATCTCTAAAGTGGAAGGATCCCATTGCTTCCCTTCTGAACCTTCTAGTGAGTTCCTAGAGTAACCCCACTCCTTCAACTGGCCCTGCAATGTCATTTCTGAAAAGTCTTTATAAAGAATCCTAAGTGTCCTCAGTTTTAAAGTTCTTTTCCAGGTGTTAAGAGTCCCTGAGGCTAACAGGGGTAAGTAGGGCCAAGCACAATTATAGTTTTAAAATTAGCCTAATTTATGGTATTAACTCTGTGCCCATTAATTGTATTAAAAAATCAGATTAGAACTAGTATTAGTTATGCAAACAAGGGAGTGACTTCTGAACTGTGATTTTTTAAGTCATTGTCTTCATCACCAGGACACCACCACCACCACCAACTCAGCCAAAACTCATCATCAATTCAGAGCTGTAATCTAACTGGTGCAAACCTGCATTGCACAAATCGCCAGGTTGCCCAGGCTCACTGCCAGAATCACCTTAGAAATGGAGAGTCACAGGCCTCCCTGGTGGCGCAGTGGTTAAGCGCTGCGCTGTGGAGCTGTCGGCAGAGGCGACTCGAGTTTGACACGGGGCCTGGGTCACTCCCACATGGCACGGCAGACCTCTCCTGCACCCCCCGCTGCTCCCCTCAGCAGTGTTTCCGTCGATCTGCCTGTTCTACTCCCCACTCTGTCTCTGAACTCTCTCGCCGCCCCATGCCTCTGGCCTGTACCCCAGCTTGTATGCATAAATAAATAAATCTTTAAAAAAAGAAATGGAGAGTCGCAAAAACTTGACTTCACCTGGTATTGGTTGTGTCAGGGGCGGCCTCTTGCTTCCGGGAAAGCTCGGTCTGTATCCACCCCCTTTCCTGCAGAGCTGGGTAAGGAGTTTCTAGTTCTGGTTATTGGCTGGGATTTCAGAGGTCAGTATGAATATTTTTAAAAAACCTGCACATTAAACTGTGTCTGTATCTGGGGGTCAGAGGTCAGCCAGAGGCGTAATGAGATTCTAATTAACCAAACCCCTAATCCAAAAAGATTAAGAGAAATTTTTGTTTATCTACTCATATCCCAGAGACATTCCAAACTCCCATGATGCTTGGTGGACAGTGTCAATAGCTCGTTAGTTAAAAGCAGATGTTAAATATGTGATGACTATCACAACAGCAAAAACAGACTGAATTCAGATGAAATTATAGAAAGAAAATCCATGGCATTTAATTAGATTGTATTTTATTTCGGTTAATGAAAATCTGCCCCAAACAGAATTAGGAATCAAATATTGTTTCAGATTAAAGGAAACTGCTAACTTTGAAGCTTACACTGAAAGCTAAAATGTCCAGCCCTTGACTATTGGAGCTCCAAACATCAAAAGAAAATATTGGAACAAAATATCTGTGTACAAAGGGGAACATGTTTTATTCCTCAGTTACAAGTGGGGAGTGTTTACAAGTCTTGCATCGTTTTTTTATTGTACATAGCTCCATAGTAAACGCCAAAAATAGCAAAATTTAGGCACTTGCTCCACCTTCTGCAATTTGCATTGGATTATTAAGTACCTTTAAGTTAACAGCAGCATTAGAACTATCATTCAGAATTGGATTTCATGCCACTGTTACTGTTCATAACATCCTTGTTAATAAAGCAAAGTCGCTTCACGGACATAGGTCTAGTGCTTGGGGGCACATCCACACTTTCATCCAAAAAAAAGTCAGGAGCAGGGACCACAAAAATCAACGTGAGGACCAGCATGAGCCAGTCACGTGTGGCCACAGGAACAAATGCAAGGGGAATGAGGTGGCAGGAAGGAATTAAAACCAAGAGCATCTGGTTGCCACAAAGTACACAAATCTCTAATCTGCTCAGAATGGCAGTTTCTTTCTGGAACAGAGAGGAAGTGAGCCAAATCCACAGCTACCAGAACTCCTTAGAAGTTGCTGTTATCGCCAATACTCTGTAGTTGTTCAAAAATGGAGACTGGCATTTGGAAATTTCCTAAATCTCAAATTGGCAAAGGAAAGATATTGAAATCGGAGTTTATTTTTTAATTTGAAGATTTTAAAAAGTGGCTTTCATGTATTTGAAAATAACTCCTAAAAGGATATTAAATGCTTTCAACTACAATACATACACTATTATCAGGAGGTGTTTTCCTAATACAGCGCATTTTTTATTGTCATCAGGTCTGATGATAGAAGCAAAACTACTTTCCAGTTTTAATAGCAAACATTCTGGTAAGCGTTATCATTCTGGAATGCTATGCTTTAAAATGATTATTCTGAGTTTGAGAAGCTTGTAGGGCAGGTCAGTTCTCAGTGTGAGAAAAGTGGAACTTGACAGCGGAGGGGTGACTGTTCTATGGTAACTGTCTGACAGAATCCTTGACCTACTCATATGAATCACATTTCAACATTAAAAGACATTTCCAAGACTACCTGTTAAGTAAGGCGTGTTTACTATTATGCCTACTTAAAAATTCTTTCTAGACACATCATTGTTTAAAACCATTATTTTTGACTTTCAGGAGGACACCACCAGGTGGTAGCATTGTATCAGGACACCAATCTGAGAAGCATCTGGTTTGTTTCTGAAGATACTTCTCTGGACATCAACTCAAATTCATGTCAAGTGGTGACCCCAGGTACTGGATCCAAGGCAAAATTCCAGCTTCTCTGTGTTCAGAACAGAATACAGTAAACACAGGTGCCAGGCTTCCTATAACTAATAAAACCAGCAAATCTAAGGGAAGCATATATTTTATTTCAATCAGTTGTCAAACCACAGTTTACCCAAATGAACATAACGCAACATAGTTCTTAAAAGAGTGGGCACAAATATGGCAGGAACACAACCCGCATCTACCAAATACTGTCTGTAAAGCACCTGACCTAGTTCATGCTGTGTTTGTGGGACCCTGCAAGATGGCAGAATAAAAAAAAAAAAAAAAAAAAAAAAAAACACCCGCCCATTCTTTCCTTGGTAACATGAAAAACACTTTACTACTTTGCCTCAGGATGAAGCACACGCATCTGTCCAAACAACCCTAACAATAGGAGAAAAGACGTCAAAGTTAATCTGCTATTGAAAAAAAATTTCCTTCCAGCCTCCACTGGGCTAGAAAGAAAAATCTCACAGTCACAATGGAAGCTTCAGTATGTTTCCTCCACTAAAGAAAAAAAAAAATTTTTAGCACACTGTGCATAATAAGAAAGTGACCCATTAGAGTGATACCAAAGACAGATCTAAACCTTAGTGAATTTTAAAGTAAGACTCGCTGATCAGGAATGTTATTTCTAGGGAGCTGTTTTCACAGGTTGGAAGTGAGGCTTGAAAGCTTCCCGAGGCTTCTCCCTGGCCCACGCCCCATCAGCCACGCTGCAATCCAAAAAGAGTGTACTTACTATACTGCACATTTCCTTAGACGTTAAGAAAAAAATATACAATAGATACAGAAGGAGGATTACTTAAAACATACATAAAAATACATAAAGAATGACATCCAGTTTGAGATGCAGTTCTAGGTATTGCCAACTCCAGTTCCAGGTTAGGAATTGAGAACCTTAAGTCAGAAACATGACACAGATCAAGGGAAAATCATAGGGGGCCTTGAAAGAGAACACGTTAAATGGCTGTAGCTCCTGACGAAGCCTCAGGATTGTCGGGGTTCTCCGGAAACGGGGTCTGTTGATGTGCCTGTTCTCTTGGACAAGTTCTTCCATCCTGGTCACCAGCCTCCACAGCAGCCTTCATTTCCTTCTCTGACTTATCTTCACATTCTGGTCTTGTACATAGAGTTTAACTGTAGGAGGAAGAATCAAAAGCAAATAAAATCTCCATTTCCTCCCCCTTTTAATTGACCAACAAACAGCTGTGAAGGTGAGCAGATGCCACTACGCACCCCAGTAGCACACCCCGGTAGCACGGTGTACGGAAGACAGCAAGGTCCAAAATCTGCTGTGCTGCGCTCCATGGCACTAGGGGCCGGGACCCCACAACTGGGGACATCTGGGAGACCCACAGTGGGCCTATCACACAAACTGGACATATTTTATAAATGCTTGTTGCTGCTGTTGGGAGGAAACAATCTAGACAGCTAGAAACTCAATTTCAAGCTGTCTGATATAAACCCACTTTGAACTTTGTTACCAAATTCAGTGCTGAGGGAGCACAAAACACTTCTTATGCTTTTGAATCAAACATACAAGTGCATACTTGAGCACACACACACCCCTTTATTTTCTTCTAAAGCAGTCACAGGGGGGTGTCAAATGAAGTCATTATTTTCATGATACTAAGAAGACTGAACGGCATTTCAGTTGAGGAAAAAAAAAAATGAAACTATTCTTGATCTTCTAGTCTAGCTATTCCTCTAACTGAAGATTCTGCATTGAGAACCCCTTACAGCAAATTTGCAGGCAGGGGCCTCCCTGGTGGCCTAGGGGTTAAGTCTCAACACTGTCACCACTGTGGCCTGAGTCCGATCCCTGGCCAGGGAGAGCTAACACACATGGTGCAGCAGACCTCTCCTGCCTCACCCGCCACTCCCCTCAGCAGTATATGTCAATCTGCCTGTTCTGCTCCCCACTCTGTCTCTAGTGAGTTCTCTCACCCCTCCACACTTCTGGCCTACACCCCAGCTTGTATGCATAAATAAAATAAATCTTTTTTAACAATCTTAAAAAAATTTCCATTCAATGGTATAAAAGGAGAAAAGAATCGAGGAAGGAAGCTACTTACAGGATGTTTTAGGATTCTGCCAGCTCTGATTTTGCAGGTTCTCGCTCTCCTTTCTGTGTCTCCTCCTGTGTTTGTGTTTTGATGTCTTCTTCTGACTCATGATGCACTTTTCTTTCCTGAAGTTCTTCCTGGCTCTCTTCCTGCTCTTTTACTTTGGGTCCATTTGTATCCAGGGGCTCTTTTAAGCCTCCTGAAGGTTCCATGGCTTCCAGGACTGACATTTGCTCCTCCGGGAGAGGGACCACGTCACCTCTTCCCTCTCCCAGGGAGTTACAAGGCGTTTTCTCTATCCGTTCTCCACCACCATCTTCTGGAACAGACTTCTTTCCAGGCGCTTGTCTCTTATCCTCAGCTGGGAGAATGGCGTCTTTGGGCTGCTGGGCATGGGCATGGGGGCATTCTACCTGGACAGCTTCGCTCACTTCTCTGGCGACACCTGAGGGTGTCTGTTGCATGGTGATTGGCGCTGACTCACCTGTGGGGGAGAGAGTCTGTGTGTCTTCCTGTGTTGAGGCTGGAAGTTCGCTTTCTTCTTTCTCGACTTTCTGCTCAGGTTGCTGGCTCTCGGCTTCCGTCAGGGGATCCTGTGTCTGGGACTCAGTGGCTGTTTCTTCCGTACTTACTAACTGCTCGACGACGGTCTGAAGCACGTTTTGTACAAGTTTGCTGCTCTCAGTCTCAAGCTGCAGAATCTCATTTTCAGCCTTGGAATCTTCCTCCCAGGTTGTGCTCACCGTGACCTCCTGGCAAACCACCTGTTCGTGGCTTTGCCCTGACTCCCATGTCTGGGATGCGGCTGTAGCTCCTTCCAGGTCGGCACTGGAACCTTCTCCAATGGTTGCAGATACCGGCGTTGACTCTGCCTGAGATTCAGTCCCTGGGGGCGACACCTCTGCCCCCTGCAGAGCGTCATTGTTTTCTGTGGATTTTTCTTCCAGGACTAAATGTGCCTCTGCACATTCCAAAATTTCAGCCATTTCTAAAATCTTGACACTTTTTCTTAAGACCTTCTTCTCTTCCACCACGGCAGCTGTTAGAGTTTGTGACGTCTCGGAGCTTTGAACCTGAATTTCTGTGCAGGCCGTTTCCTCTTGAACTGGTAGAGAACTTACTTCGAGACTGCTGGCGTCCCTCTCCCCTTCTGTGACACTGGCGTTCGCCGTCTGAGCCGGGTGCTGACTGGGCTCTCCAGATGTGGCATTTGGGTCACACTCGGATTGCTCTTCACTCCCTTGGGTGGGTTTCGCTTCAGTTTTCTCCATCTCTACCTGAACTGCCATCCCTATATCCGCCGGGGTGGGAACAGCCTCGGTTTGACTCTGGAGTTCAGTATCATCATCCTTTCCAAAGTCAGCTTCTTTAGGAACCTGGACGTCAGGGGCAACTTCGGGTGTCCTCCCCTGACTTCCTGTTGCTTCTGTGTCTGCAGACATTTCAAGTCCTTCGACGGGGGGCCTGGCTCTGGGTTCCTCTTGAATCACCTCAGTCTTTAAGAGGGCGGGAGCCGTTTCCTCTGAGGCCACTGCGTCCGTGTGTTCTAAAACCCCCTTCTCTTCTGAATGTTCCATGTTCTTCTCCTGGGAAGGAAAGCCAGAAGGTGCTGGAGGCGTCTTTGTTGGTGCTTCTGGGACCTGTGACTGCCGGCCAGAGGCCTCCTCCCTATCCTCACAGACCTCATCCACGATCTCATGTTGCGTTGGCTTTAGAGCTTCGAGACCGGCCACAGGGGTGCTTCCAGGGCTCACGCTGTCTGTGAGGGCTTCGGCTGAGTCAGGGGCAGCAGCTTCTTCCAATACAATCTCTGACTTGACCCCAACCGAGGTTTCGGCTTCACGAGTGGCTGTGAGTTCGCTGGGCTCCACACTCTCTGTATCTTGAGGGACGATTCCAGAGCTTTCTGGGGCAGCGTGTATCAGGACCGCTGCCTGTGTCAAATCCTTGGTTTCCTGAACCTGTACTTTCGACACCACATCCACCTCCATCTTCAGATCTGCTATTGAAGCCTCCTCTTGTGCTTCTTGGGCCCCCTCTGGTATTTTCGGGTCTGCCTCCGGCGCCATCTGCACCCTGTCTGCCCCACCCCCCACCTTCTCCGCCACAGCCTGCAGGACCGCCTGGGTCCGCCGCTCCAGGTCTTCGTGGTCAGGCGCGCTGCCCTCCGCCTCCTGAACAGGGGTGGCTTCCTCAGTAGTGTCGGGAGACTCGGTGAGCTGCGAGACGGCCGAAACCATGTCCGTGGTCTCTTCTGCACCCGAGGCTTCCGTCGCTTCTTCGGCACAAAATGCCCCCGTCGTTTCTGCGGCCGTCACAGCTTCGGAGGTCAGCTCTGATGCCACCTCGCTAACCAGCGTGTCGTTGCTGGCATCCTTGCCCTCGGGCATGGCCGCCACGGGGGCGTGCTGGGCAGCCGCCTCCCCTGCCACCATCTCCTCAGCAGACACAGTGACTTCGCCTTCCCCTTGTTCAAGAGGCCCTGCCACGGAAGCGGATATCCAAGAAGGAGATCTTTCCTCCACGTCGGTGAGCGGCCTGGCCCCGTCCACCGCAGCCCGGGGCTCTGTGTGAGCCAGACCCTCTGTGAGCGCCTCTGAGGCCTCAACCGCGGCCTGAGGCTCGGGCCTCTCCTTGCTCTTCTGGGCTCGCTGATCTTCCATCTTCTCCCTTTCGACGGCATCATACTCAGACAGAGGGACGACGGCGGGGACGTCGGGATCGTCCTCACTGGCCTCTGTGGGGCCTGGGTCCCCCACGGTGGCCTGCTCTTGTTTCCCATCTGGCCTTTTCTTCCTCCGTCCAGGAATAAACTTCTTAATGGAAACCCAAGACTCCTCTCTGCCAGCTTCAACTTCTGAAGCAGAATGTTCGGCCCCAGAGCCTGTGCCAGATTCTTCGTTCTTCTCTTCCAGTTTCGGCTTCGACTTCTTTCTGGTCGTCACCAATCTTTTGAACGACTCCCAGGTGGAGACGCCTTCCCCTTCGGAAGGGCTTCCAGCTGGCTCTGGGGAGGAGCCCCCATGCCCCGGGTCTTGTTCCTGGGCGCCGGCAGGGCCAGGGTCTGCCCCGGCCTCTTTGTCTTTTCCGCTTTCATCGGGTTTTTGGCTGTCGGCTCCCATGGTTTTGGGGGGTCCCTCCTCATCAGAAGAAGATGCTTTTCTTGCCCTTTTCTTGGACGAGCCCACACAAATTAAAGCTTCCCAGGAGACAGAGGTGTCCACCTTGCGCCGGGGCTCCTCCGGCCTCTGCTGTTCTGCACTTCCTTGGCCCTCATCTTGCATTTCAGAGGTTGCGCTCTCTGTGGAAGACAAGGTGGCACTCTTTACCTTGTCCAGTTCATCCTCTTTGTCACTCTCAGACGGCCTTCTAACACGCTTCTTGGGCGTCACCATCTTTTTGAAAGATGCCCAAGGGGTGATGCCTTCTCTCTTCTTTTCGCCATCAGAAGTGACTCCTTCTTCAGCATCAGCCTCCGGAGCCGCCTCGCCCAGGCCCCTCTCCACACATGTGGGCTCCTCAGGCTCCTCCGGGGATGAGGCTGAACTGTCGCCCTTCTGCTCGCCTGTGCTGTCTGGGGACTCTGCTGCCCCCGGCTGAAGCTCTCCTGACTCGTCATCTCCTCCTCCTCCTCTTTTCCCTTTCAATTTCTTTCCAGAAAGCTTTTTGAGGCCCGAACTAGTGAAAAGTTTCTTTAAAGGGCTTCCTTGCACCTTGATTCTCTCCTGGGATGACAGGATCTCCACCTCACTGACGAGGCCTTCGGGGTGAGCGGACAAAGCTTTCTCCTCAGGACCGAGCTCTGGAGGCAGGTCCCCTTCTGAGGCACCCACTTCTTGGGGCTTCACCAGCTCCTCGACGGGTTGAGCTGCCTGAGCTGGGGTGCTGGCATCGACCCCCTTTTCGGCGGGCAGAGACTCCGCTGTTTCTCCTGCTCCCTCATCTTCCTGCTCCTCTGTTTTTCCCTCCATGGTGTTAACATGGACTTCTGCAACGATCTCGACTTTTTCATCAAACACCTCTGTTGCCAAAGGGGCGGGCTTCTCTTCGGGGGTCCCCTGCACTTGATCTTCAAGGAGCAGCTCTACCTTCTCATACTCAGCAGACAGCCTGGCCTCGCGCTCGCCCTCCGTGGCCGGGGGGCGCGGGGGTTCGGGGTCAGCCTGTGTCTCACCGGTGGCTTCTGGCTTTTCATTTTCTTCGAAGTCTGCTTTCTCGTGCTCTCGTTCCTTTTTCTTGTCTGAAGCTTCCAGCTCGTCCTCCCTGGGCTTTCTGAAACTGGTCTTTTTTCGCCAGCCTGCCCAGCCCTGAGTGAAGAACTTTTTGAAGGGCGACGCTGTCTCACTGGCCAGTGGGCTGGTTGGAGATTCTGGAGACTTGGTCGGTTCTTTTTCTTGCTTTTCTTCTCCTTCATCTTTGCTGTCTTCTTCTGCTTGGTCAGATTCAGCTTGAAGAGAAGCTTCTGTGTTGTTCTGCTCAGGTTTCAGCATCTCCTCGGGTTGCTCTGTAGACTGTTTCAGCTCATTTTCTTTGGGTGTTGCTTCTGCGGCTTCACAGCTGGGGTCCTGGTGGTCGCCAGCACCATTTGATCCCCCTGCTCCTTCACCCTCGTCTTTTTTGACAGTGAGTAGTTGGACAGTGTCAGACTTCTCGGTCTTATCCTTTTTCACAGTGAATTTAAAGCCAACAAACTTAAACACTTTCTTAAATCCAACATCACTAGACTGAGGCTCAGTGGGTTGGGTTAGCTCTTCTAAATTACTTTCCGAAGAGGGAATCTGTTCAATTATCTCAGGCATCTCCTCCTGCCCCTCCTTGGGGTTATCTTCAACAACTGCTGAGCTAGTTGCCATCTTTACATCTGAGTCTCTTTCACTCACATCTTCAGGCTCTCTCTGTCCAACTATTAACAGAAAAAAGGGGGTGGGAGAGAAGGGAAAAACTGATTACAACTCAGTAAACTTAAATATTAAAAAACATGACCAATGAATAATCTCAGGCAAGTCCAGCACGGGGTAGGGGTCTTATCAGTAGTTGTGAATCTTAATAAACTGAGCTGAGCCTACTTTTAAGTGACCTTTAAAAATTCAGGTTCAGAGGAACACTTTCTCTCCGGGTAAGGGAAAGTTAACAAACACAACTATCAAAAAATTAGTATAAGTAACCACAGCTCCAAATCCACTGAAAGTGGACCAGATGCTGTAACTTTTGTTGCAATGAAAATGGAATCACATCTCGCATCCACGATTTTAAACGAGATTCCATCAAATTTTAGATAGAATTTTCATTTAAGGGGAAATAGAAGGTTAGAGAAATAAGCTAGATGACAACACAAACCAGTGTCTAGAAAAATCTAAAGAAGGAGCATTCCGTGTGATAACTAGCCTGTTCTCTTCAAGTCTCAAAAAGGAGCGAGAGGCTCCAGGGGGGAAATTCTGGTCTGGAACAAACCAGAAAAATTCTGGTCATTTTCACTGCGGCAGAAAGGAGCTGCTCAAAAGCAGAGGGGTTCATATCCAAAGGACCCAGGTGCCAAAAAGGACACATGCATGGCCAACACACATGAAAAAGTTCCCCATCACTAATCATTAGGGAAAGGCAATCCGAAAGCACAATTGGATTTCTCACACCGGTGAGAATGGCTTATCTAAAAAGACTATTAAGACTATTAAGCAATAGGATTTAGCACAGAGAAGGGGGCTGTGTTAGATAAAGGAATTTAAGGAAAAACAATCTGAGCTGCAAGGCATGGCCCTGGATTGGATATTATTCATTACAGCAAACCAGCTAAAGGATATTTTTCGATCTTCCTAGGAAAATGTATGACTTGGGATGTGAAATAAAAGGTAGAAATTCTGACAGAAAAAGCACATTACTAACACTAGTTACAGCTTATATATGACATAATCTCATTTGGGTTTGTGCCCCCTCCCTGCCCCCCAACACACACACACACACTCTCTCCTCACATATGAACTCTGGGGAGTGGATATAAAATGTATTTTAGTTTTGCTTATCTGAATTTTCTACTTTTCTATACAGGACATGTTTGGGATAAATGTCCCAGGCTGGGCAGGTTCATGGTTGATTCCAACAAACAGAAAAGGATCTTGGAGCCCGGAGTAGATCTGACAAGCCTTCAGTGCTCAAGCAGGGGACCAGATACACAGGCAGACCAGTGGGCAGGGAGGGAGGGGGGGAAGCTGGCAGTAACCGAGACCCCCAGGCCCTGCTCTGCGACCCCCATGCTCTCTGGTTTCTCAGCCCAGGTATCTGTAATTAGAGGTGCGTGTGTCCCGTGCTTGCACTCCCAAGTGCTTTATGCAATAAAACGTTACCACATGTGGGCAAAGAAACTGAGGAAGAAAACAAGGTCGCAGGTGGCAGCCATAGAGGCTGGCAATGGCAGGGAGGTGAAAAAGAGCCTGAGCTATGGCATTTTCCCTGCAGGACATGTCTGCTTTCTGTAACAAAAAGGCCGTAATTCTGACACACACAAAATGTCTTAACGTATTGGAACAATATACTAGACACCTGAAGCACAAAATGGAGCTTAATAATTATATGTAGTGTCTAGACCAACACTTAAAATCCAGCAATAAATATTCGAAAACAGAAGCAACATTTCCCAAATCTATCAATTCCTTCCATTGATATCTTCCTCCCTCCACCCCCCAATTTATTTTACTTCTGCATACAAGAACTGGGGTCCAGGCCAGAGGCACGGGGAGTGAAAAGATTCACCAGAGGCAGAGTGGGGAACAAAACAAGCAGATCTACTGAAATACACTGCTGAGGGGAGCAGCGGGGAGACAGGGGAGGTCTGCTGTGCCATTTGGGAAGCTCCCTGGCTGGGGATTGGGGCTCAAACTCGTGCTGCAGTGGCTGGCGATAGCTTGATGGTACTGAGACTTTAACCCCTGCACCACCAGGGAAGCCCCGTTAATATAATCTTATTTCTCCATGAAAATAATTGTATTCTTTATGTGCAATATTACATATCTAGGTCTACAAATTTCCACTGTACAACTTACTGGGTTTTATTTTAAAATTGAAATCAAGAAAGTTAACTGAGGAATTGTGCGAGGGGCTACAAGAGCAGCCAGAGCCTGTTTGTTGTGCTGTGCTCTGCGGAAACAAGTCCTGTTTTCCCTTGGCCCTTCCATTTCGAACGTTACCAGATTTACATAGCTGAATGTACATAGAGATGAAATCTGTAGGTTTTCTGGGCCTCTTATTCAGCCAAGTAAGGAAAGGATGTGACGAGGTTTTCCAGCACTATCCATGTGTGAAACGGCAGAAGAAACTGCTTGGGTGACAGAGCCAAGGTTGCCTCTACCTTTCTCATTGAAAAATCAGCCAATTCCTATTTATTTTGACATCAGCACCTAAGGTAGCATTTTGAAAAATTAAAATAAAAAATACTGAGCACTAAACATTTCAGATAGCGAAGTTTGAAATAAAACAAGAATCTCATTGTTTTGATCAGGTATATTTCATAAAGGAGTTTCCTAATTTATAAATAATTGTGGTCAAATTTAGGCTTCATGGGCAGTAAACAAAGAAACTGCCATCCACTTTAAACACAAAGGTAAATATTTCAAGAGAAAAACAAGCCAGACATGTACGATTTGATGGTCTAGGATCTCCTGCCTGACACCCCTTCCGGTTGGAATCTTCCAAAGACACTCTTTCTGCTACTTTTTTAAAGCATGTATAATTTCCTGAAAAGAGGGAGAAATGCCATTCGTTTCCATGTGTTCCATAGTTCAAGCCAAAGATTTCTTTAAGTGATTTCCATGAACTGCTTCTTACAGATTTTCCCAATTGTAAAAGCCTATTCACAAGAGGACTTACTGCAAGCACATAAAAGATGTGAAACTTTTTAAAAAGGGGGAATGATATATATTTCACACACATAAGAATAGTACATATTTTAAAAACAAAACTATAAAACCAAGTGCTGGAGAAAACAGGAGAAAGAGGAATCCTGTTACACGATTGGTGGGAATGTAAACTGGTGCAACCATTTTGGAAAGCAATCTGGATTTGCCTTCAAAAATGAACAATAAAAATAACCTATGACCCAGCAATTCCACTCCCGGGCATCAACCCAAAGAATTTGAAACCATCAACTCATAAAAAACCTATGTATTCTACAATGTTTATTGCAGGACTAAATGCCCATCAACAGAAGATTGATAGGATGAAGATGTGGTCTCTGCACACTATGGAGTATCATTCAGCCATAAGGAAAGATGAAATACTGCCATTTACAGCAAAATGGAAGGAGCTCGAGGGAATTATGTCTAGTAAATCAGAAATGACAAAGACAAATATTGAACATTTACACAGCAGGCAATTCAACAAATTAAAGTACTTATAAAAACTAGTGGCTGTTAATAAAAGAAGTAATGCTTCTGAAAGCTGGGGGGGGTGGGAGAAAGGTTCAGTGAGGAACTAAGGGCTGGTGGGGTGGAGGGAGGTGGGTGATATTGTAAAAACACTAGAGAAAAAAAATTAAACTCCAATAATAAACCCCATGCTAGGACAAGTTTACCAGCAATGAATACAAACATAAATTAAGTTTCCTGCCAGCAAGCACAGGGTAAAAACAAACACACATTAACTGATCTTTTCAGAATTTGAAGGAAAATGCATTTTGCTAACTCAGTGGGAGAAAGCAGGTGTTACATATGCCATTCCCCACTACTTTCCCTCCATGTTCCTAAATCTGTGTTTCAATTTGAAACACATAAATTTCAAATTGAAACATATCTAGAAACAGTATTCTGGGATGACTGGAATGTTGACAGTCAAAACTTGAGGGAGACAAACATGAACAGCTGCCAACTAGCAGAACAAAACAGCTCTTGATAGTTTCAGAACAACTTAGCAATATTCAGAGGTTTTCTTTATAGAGAGTGATGTATGGGCTGACCATGTAAGACAAAAAAAAGAAAGAAAGAAAAGAAAAAAGTGGGGCCTCCTTGGTGGCACAGCGGTTGAGCGCTGTGCTGTGGAGCTGTCAGCAGCTCGCGATGCAAGTTCGACGCCCAGCCGGGGAGAATCCCACATGGTGCAGCAGACCTCTCCTACCTCGCCCGCTGCTCCCCTCAGCAGTGTATATCTGATCTGCCTGTTCTGCTCCCCACTCTGTCTCTGGTGAACCCTCTCGCCGCCCCACGCCTCTGGCCTGTACCCCAGCTTGTATGTATAAATAAATAAATCTTAAAAAAAAAAAAAGTGTATAGGATCACATAGGGAAACTTTAAGCCCCAACCAGTCAGCTGGTCTGCAGTCTCTTTGGACCTAAGTCATTCTAGCAGTTAACTCTTGTCAGATAATCTTCCAGACAGGGCCTCAGCTGGCCCTCAGGACCTTCGTGCTTTGGACAAACCAGGGCCGGGGCGGCTCTGATTTTCGCGCCTGCCAGGCTGGACCTGTAGCAGACCTGACCAGGAGACCCTGCTTCCTAAAACACCCCTTGAGCACACCAGGAAGTGGCCAAACATCCCTAGTGGCTTTAGGGCCTAGAGGACAGGAGGCTAAACTCTGTGGTTTGGCAGCCAAGACCACTTAGATTAGGTTGTAACATCGAAGCCAACTTTCATTTGCACAGAGGACGTAGGTACCGGGACCCAGACTAACACAATCACAGAGCTACCCATGGCCAGGCTGGGAGCCGCTCTAAAATCTAGATGGTGTATTTCAGCCTCATTTCCCATTCCTTTGCTGGTACCCGCTCCTGGCATTGCAGCCCAACAGACAAGGCCTACCCTGTCCACCTCTGTACCCTATACTTTGCTCCCCTCCGACAATAAGAGGGGCTTTCTGGTCTCTGCTAAATCCTACGCATCCACACTCCATCTTGGCCTGCACTAAAGGGAAGGTCGGTGTCCCAGCCTCCAGCGATGTCTCCCCAGGGCAAATGCGGGCCACAGGGTAGGGGCGGGGGCAGGGCGTGCGCTACTCACAGCAAAGGTTACTCCACCAGGGCATGGCGCTCGCTGCTGGCCAGCAGGGGCAGCCTGACAGCGGCCGGGGAGGCCCAACCCGACCCTGGCTGCCCCATCTCTGGATGGAGACTGGCAGTCCCCAGCAGGCCGGCGGGCCGCTGACGGGAGCGCCCCCTGGTGGTCACTACGTGCGTCATAGAGGGTGCAGCCTCCCTGGTGCTCTGAGCGGTTTTAGCACGGAAAAGCCGCGAGAAAAAGCCCCGTGCATCACCCCAATGGGGTCTCTTCAAACCCCAGCACACTCGGGACCAAACACCAGTCCTGCCTAAACAACTGCCACTGTCGCTAAACCTATCGGGGGCTCCTCTCTCTGCCCCGCACTACGTTCCATGACGCGGTGGAAACCCAAACCAGCATCGCGCAGCAAGGCCTCGGGTGAGGCAGGCACGTGGGCATGGTTGATTTGGTGTCAAGAGCTTTATCTTAGTGAGTCTGAGACCAAGAACTGGGCACAGCCTGCAGGTTCACATTACAACGCTCTTAAGTATACACAGAACCTTAGAGGGTGCGGCAGAGCAGCACCTGGCTGGGCTCTGCAACTGGCACAGGAAGCAAAGGGACTTCAAACGCGTCGCCATGTGGGAAGTGCAAAGTGGTTCAGCCACTCTGGGACAGTTTGGCAATTTCTTTCTTTTCCTTTAAAAAAAAATTTTTTTTTGAAAGGATAGGTTTATTAGGAAAAGGAGCAACAGAGGCACCTGCTTAGTCACAGGCAGGCAGGAGACTGCAGTTTGGCAGTTTCTTATAAAACTAAATATATTCTTACCATTTAAAACAGCAATCACATGCCATGTCCACCCAAAAACCTGCACAGAGATGTTTAAAATAGACTTATTCATCATTTCTGCCCTTGTTTCAAGGATGTCCTCCAACAGGTGGATGGATACGCTGTGGTACATCCAGAAAATGGAATATTATTCAGCACTAAAAAGAAATGAACTACTGAGCCATGAAAAGACATGGAAGAACCTTAAATGTATATTTGTAAGTGAAAGACGCCAGTCTGAAAAGGCTAGTTATTGTATGTTCCCAACTATGTGACATTCTAGAAAAGGCAAAACTGTGGAGACAATTAAAAACATCACACCCGACAGAGGAGAAGAGGAGGGGAGGGGTGAACAGGTGAGGCATAGGGGATTTTTAAGGCAGTAAACTATTCAGTTCGAATGGTGGATACACATTTATCCAAACCCACAAAATGTACAACACCAGCAGCGAGCTCTAAAGAACCTACCGACTTTGGGTGACAATGATGTGCCCGTGGAGGTGCATCTATTGCAATAAATGTGACGGTCTGGTAGGGGCACTGAAGTCTGCTGCGCACCACAGACCTGGGACAGTGTCACACAGGGAGTGCTTGTCACAGCGATGACTCAGAGACTGTACTAAAGGAACAACACACAAAGCTTGTCTTTTTTTTTTTTTTAAGATTTATTAACTTATGGGCCTCCCTGGTGGCACAGCAGTTAAGCGCTGCGCTGTGGAGCTGTCGGCAGCGCACGTTCGATGCCAGGGAGCTTCCCACATGGTGCGGCCTCACCCGCTGCTCCCCTCAGTAGTGCATTTCCGCCGGTTTGCCTATTCTGCTCCCCACTCTGTCTCTGGTGAACCCTCTCGCCGCCCCACGCCTCTGGCCTGCACCCCAGCTTGTAAGCATAAATGAATCTTAAAAAAAAAAGATTTATTTACTTATGCATACAAGAGCTGGGGTGTAAGCCAGAGGTGTGGGGTGGTGAGAGGATTCACCAGAGACAGGGTGGGGAGCAGAACAGGCAGATCTACTGAAATACACTGCTGAGGGGAGCAGCAGACGAGACCGGAGAGGTCTGCTGAGCCAAATGGGAAGCTCCCTGGCCGAGGATTGAACTCGTGCTGCAGTGGCAGGCGATAGCTTCATAGGCTGAGATTTAACCCCCTGGGCCACCAGGGAGGCCCAAAGCTTGTCTTCTTAAAAGAAAAACCCCATAGGGCCTCCCTGGTGGCGCAGCGGTTGAGCGCTGCGCTGCGGAGCTGTCAGCAGCGGCGATGCGAGTTCGATGCCCAGCCGGGGAGAATCCCACATGGTGAGGCAGACCTCTCCTGCCTCGCCCGCTGCTCCCCTCAGCAGTGTATTTCTGATCTACCTGTTCTGCTCCCCGCTCTGTCTCTGGTGAATCCTCTCACCCCTAGCGCCTGTGGCCTACAACCCAGTTCAAGGCAAAAATAAATAAAATAAATACAAATTTTTACAACCGAAGAATAATTCTTTAAAAAAAAATAAAGCAACTAAAGAGATACAACAGGTGATACTCAAGGCCAGGATTTATCTCCCACTGTAAGGGGGTTGAGAGGGGATGCAAAACAAGACATTATGACCTTAACTGGCAAAAGTGGAATAGGGATGGTAGAGTAGATAAGAGCATGGCAGTCAGGTAATGTACAACGCAGTAAGAGAATTATGGGCAGTAAGAGAATTATGGTTCTACAAAGGAAGCTCCCTATTTTTAGTAAACACACAACTCAAATATTTAGGAGCGAAGCTATATACATGTATATAACTTAACCTCCAATTCAGAAAAATTTTAAGTGGTATGCCTCCCTAAAGCTTTACCAGGAAACTATGATGGTTTCTGCTTTTGTTTTCTAACAGAAAGTGAGTAAAGTCAAAACAAGTGTATGAGGTAAAATGTAACAACAGGTGAATTTGAGTGAAGGGTATATAGATGTGGATATTACCTGCACTGCTTTAATTTGCAACATTCTATAAGTTTAAGGTTCCTGTTTTAAGCATAAATAGTGCAGATAACTAACAAAAATACAGAGAACAACAAAAGTAGAGAGGAAGATGATTTCAGAAGACATTAAGTCTTTGCCTTACATTATATATCATAATATAAACTTTATCAGTGTATTAAACAGTAGACAAATGTTTCTCCCGCTGCTGTCAAAAAAAAAGATGGAAATCAGGCAGAAAGGAAGACTAAAGAACAGAAGTTTTGGAGACTGATTAGTGTTGAAGTTTCACTGGGCCCTGGGCTAAGTTCCCTGAGGTTTCTATTCTGTCTTTACCTGCAACTAGGTCACTGCCAGGATTTCCTGCAAATGCTAGCTAAGGAGGGTGAAGGATCAGTTGGCTGTCAATGATGATAATAATAATAATAATAACAACAACAACAATAAAACAAAAGCTTAGGGTTTTTCTTGCTTCATTGTTTCCTTCAGATAAGAACTACTACTTCTGGGCCTCCCCGGTGGCGCAGCGGTTAAGCGCTGCGGTGTGGAGCTGTCGGCAGCGGCGACGCAAGTTCGACGCCCGGCCGGGGAGAATCCCACATGGCGTGGCAGACCTCTCCTGCCTTGCCCGCTGCTCCCCTCAGCAGTGTATTTCTGATCTGCCTGTTCTGCTCCCCGCTCTGTCTCTGGTGGACCCTCTCGCCGCCCCACGCCTCTGGCCTGTACCCCAACTTGTATGTATAAATAAAAAAAAAAAAGAACTACTACTTCTTGATTACTTCTTGGCAATTCTAAAAGTAATCCATATACATTGTAGAAGATGCTACAATATGGAAAAATGAGACTAACATCCCTAAAAGGTGAAGCCCAGTGACAATCACTAATATCTGTGGGTATTTTCTCCTTGATCAGTTACCCAATAGCCTTCAAAATGATGACATGATGGCGAAAAATTTATCCAGCCTCCCAATGCCAGATACTCTATCTTGATCCAGCATTTCACTGACACCACCTCACAAGCATTCCCTTGCAGAAAATCATCACCCAACCCTCTGGCGTTCTCGAACAGAAGAGGGCAATATTGAGCAACCTTCAGCTCTGACTTTCCTGGACTTTGGGGACCAGAGGAAATAGAAATGTGGGTGCCCTTTCAAGTTCTGCACATCGAATGCTGTGCTGCACCTATTTTTGCCTCTGGCTTCCAACACAACACTTTGGGGGTTGGGGTGTGGGGCAGACATCTGGAGTTGGCTCCTTCGCCAAGGGAAAAGGTAGCTACTGCACCTGGTGCTGGACCAAGTGGGGGCTCATGTGGCGGGAGCCCCTCCTTCTGTTTAAACGCCCTTACCTTCCCAGCCCATCTGTGCACAGCACAACAAAATCACCCCCCTTTCTCAGGTCCCGCAGAAGGCAGTTATCTCCAAGCAAGACCACCATCATTCCAGCCAGTTCTAGTTTTCAGTGAGCAGAAACCTCTTTAGAGTCTGTTTGATGTGCTGTCTGCAAACTGGTTTTGAATGAGTTAAGGACCAGAGCTTGGTGAGCAACAAGTCTGTTAAACAAATAGAAGAGCAGCACGGAGACTAGGGGGTAGGATGGAACAGGGACAGGTCAGAGTTTGAAGTGGAGGGAGGAGGGACTGGCCGAGGGCGACAATGGAGAGGACACCGGGAAAGGCGAAGCTCTGTGGGCAGACTTGGCTTAGCTGCCTCCACCCACAGCCACATTTACAAACATGTCATCAATAAATCTGCCTCTAAACAGCTTCTACCCCTCCTGGTCTGTGCTTCTTGGTACATCACCTCCAACTAGAACCATCATCTGCCTTAGATCTATCCGAGTGGAAGGAAGAGGAGGAAAGCCACTTCACACACAGCAGCACTGACCTGGGGATAGACTGCACTTTCTTGGCTTCCCAAAGGCCTCCGGCAGAAACAACTGGGGTTTTTAGAGCGGGCTGTCCTGACTCCATGCACAGTCTCACTCATGGGGGACTTGGAGTAAGGCCAACCATTTTGAAGAGTGCCATTACTAATCCAGTAAATCTCTCACTTGCTCATAAAGTCAAACGCCTGCTCATTTATTCCCGGATCCACCCTGCATCAGGGATGACAAAGGCTTGGGAAGGGAGTCGGCCAGAGTGTCCACAGGCAGATCTGGCCGATCCTTCCAGCTCCACACTCTCCCGCGTGGCACCGTCCTCACCCCACCCAAATGGGTGGGAAGAGATGACCGTCCTCTGGGCCTCCTTGGTGGAGCAAGGGGTTAAGTCTCAGCACTATGAAGCTATCTGCAGCCACTGCAGCACGAGTTCAATCCCCAGCCAGGGAGCTTCCCACATGGCACAGCAGACCTCTCCTGCCTCGCCTGCTGCTCCCCTCAGCAGTGTATCTCAGTCGATCTGCCTGTTCTGGCCCCACTCTGTCTCTGGTGAATCCTCTCATCCCCCATACCTCTGGCCTGGACCCCATACCTCTGGCCTGTACCCCAGTTCTTGTATGAGTAAATAAATACATCTTAAAAAAAAAAAAAAGGCGAGAGATGACCGCCCTCAACAGTGCTGAAATTCTCCACTCAGCCCATGCGCGTTCTGTGTCCATGTGTTACAGCTCCCCCTCCAGCGGGGCCTCATCCACTAAGGCTAGTGCATCTCAAATGAACATGACCACAGAAGCCAAATATTTCTATTCCCTTTTTCTGGGAGGAAACTGTGTGTGTTAACAGGTTGAAATGCAGCTAGGAAAAGACAAAGATGCTTTCCTGTGTTTTGTCTTCTGCATCTACTCTAGGAGGTGGCACGGGTGTGTGTGTGTGTGTGTGTGTGTGTGTGTGTGTGTGTAGTTGAAGGCGTGGGGGAAGTGTGTGTGTGTGTGTGTGTGTGTGTGTGTGTGTGTGTATAGTTGGGGGCGTGGGGGAAGGAGGTGCTCACGGAGGA
>PVIJ01007298.1:0-36678 GCA_004024925.1 Scalopus aquaticus | reverse complement strand
TGAATGAAGCGGGTTTGAATTACGTGGATCTACCTGTATGTGATTTTCCCCCCCAAAAACATAGAACTATGTGTATCCTTATGATTTTCTCAAAGTTTCTTTCCACTATTATGTCTTAGAATGTTTTATTCTAATTATAAACACAATTATAAACACAAGCTATGTAGTATACACAATCTACCAAAAAATGTGTTAATCAGATCTCTATTATACATAAAGCTTCCTGCCAGCAGCAGGCTATTCCTAGTTAAGTGTTAAGTTTTGGGGGGAGTCAAAGGTTATACCTGCCTCTTGCTTACGCAGGGATCAGCATCCTTAGCCCCCACATTTTCAAGGATCCCCTGCATATGCAACACTCCTTACTACAATATAAATGTAACACATTCTTGCTAACAGTTTCTTCTGTGTTTTTTTTCATATTTATAATGCTTCGTCATAATAAATTCTTTCAGGATAAAGAGGAGAAAATATTAATAAAGTCAATATGTGAAATTACATAGAATTGTAACTTTAATGAAGTCTAAGAAACTAAAATCCGCAATCATTCCATGCAGCGAAATCTCATACTGGCTAAGAGTTGCTGAAGCATTTCCTGCTTAGGTGTGATCTTCTATAAACTAAAATCAACCCCATGAGACCAACGATGTGTATGAACAAACAGACGTCTCCCTTGTGAACTATGCCAGACACTTTCTGCCTCCCCCAGTTTCAAGAGGTCAGTCCATGAACCCCAAAGGGTTAAAGCTACTTGGGGGCCCTGTTCTCCACCCAGACGCCCTGCCCCCATGCATCCTCTGTGCAATAACCCATGTGTGTTCTAGAAAGCTGCAGGGTCTTTCTCTCGTATTCTTCCAAATACTTAGAGATTAAAGGGTAAGTATAATAAATCTGTGTTCTTTAAAGGTGTAAAGCATAAGGACTTTTAAAGACTGTATCGTACTAATGTTCCAACATCTTCACGATTTTTTTTTAATTCCTTGTGTTTTTATCTAAAATTAGCTATCGGGCTTTGATGACCTACCTCTCTTTCTGTCTGAGAGAAAGTGGGTGATATCGCAAAGGCCACAGCCTGGCTATTCGAAGTTCAACCCAAGCAGGTCTCCACTCCCCTGCAGATTAGGACACTGCTGCAACATCTGGGCCTGGTTAACTTCCCGCGATAAGCAGCATTGTTCTGGCATTCTTCCAGGAATTCTCTACATTCTAAATCCATCCCTTATAGCCTACACACCCAGCTCCCCTTGTTCTAAGGCTGATTAACCACTGAACCTCCGAGGGAAGATGTTTAACTGAGATTAAAACTAAACAGAAGCAAAATCCTGCACAGAAGCAAACAGGTGACATTGGCCCTGGGCTTCACCAAGCCCTTTCACATCTGCCTGAGTGTGCCCCCCCAGAGCACCCCTTCCTACCAGGAGAAAGAGAGCCACAGCTCCCTTCGAGTGCCAGTGCACCAGAGAAACTGAGTTGTCACGATGAAGAGAGAGTGCAACACCCACTTTTGGTGGTTTTACTGGGGAGACAGAACAGTCACCCAGAGTGGGCTCTCATTGGTGGCAGACCTCCCTCCAGCATCGGGGGATGTTCCCCTCACGCCCCAAAATCTGACAACAAATCTGTCCCCTCCCTCCCCTGGCAGGTAGGAGCTGCCATGTAAACAGCTATTTACTCTTTTCATTTTGTAAAATGACTTGCATAGAAATGTTCTATAAATAATCAAGAATTTGTAAGACTGTCACAGGATTCTTCTCAGTTTGCTTAGAGGAATGTTGCCCTCATTCCTCAAGATACCCCACAGTTCATCTCAAGCACATGTGTGAGCTCAGGAAAACTGGGAATTGACTTTCCCGATTCACAAAACTTATTTACTGGCATGCTATAGATATTGAGGGGGCCAGGGGAGATTACCTCTCTCCTCATCAGGGTGTCAAATCACGTATTTCCTTGTTTTTAAGCTAAGTGATTGCTCGTGTGACGTGAAGGAGAAAGACCAACTAAGTCCATGGTACGTAATGTGAATCATCAACCACTTTACTGTTCGGGTTCTGCTGCACCCACTTCAGCGCTATGCCTATAGGATGGGGAAGGAGGATGGGGGGCTGTGTTCCCCACCTTCAGAAATGAAAACTCATTCCTAAGTCATTCCAGATAAACTGAACCAGACTTCTTCCCTCCCCATTAATGGTGAAATTTAAAAACATTCCTCAATTAACATAATACTAGTGAAGAGGACAAGAATAACTTTCTTCCACATGATTTAAGAGCAATGCCCAAGTTTCAAGAAACCTTTGATATTTAATCCTTAATGACCAATTAAAAAGCCTCGGTGGGGCCCTCCAAGCTTCTAACCAATGAGTGAAAGACTGGATCATAAACCTCCCTTTGCAGGATAACTGGCAGAGTAAAAAAAAAAAAAAGCAACTCCCTTTTATGTTTTGCTTCTTTCACTAGGAAATGTTTCTTTGCTGTTAAATTTTTGGAACGAAGGTTTTCTGTGCACCGTCTTAGCACCAGGAAAAAAGCACCAAATTTGCTTACATCCTCTAAACCCATACTGTAATAAAAGTAAAAATCAGAAAGCAAAGGATCCAGTTACTTGAAGTTGACTTAAAAATTAGTACTTCCAACGAATTAGTTTATCATTCCATTGGATCCAAACCAACTTTTAAAAGTCCCCTCAAGTACCCAAGTTTATAAACTTTCAATTACTACTAAAAAACACCACCTTTCTTTTCCATAAGAAAGTCAGCATGTGATCAACTAATCAAATCATGAATAAGACAGCACATAATAAAACAGAAATGAGACAGTGAATAGTGAAAATCATACTGTACCCAAAAGGCCCCCAGAAAAATGTTTTCATCACAGAAGCTACTCCTCCCCCATTTGCAACACCCCACAAGCCACATTCTCTGTGGCCTCTGCCAGGATTGGGTATTTGTATATTTCATGCATAGAAAAATTAATAACCTGGAAAAAATTTCACAAAACGAGAATTTTGTATTTTTAATGTTTAAAATTTGCATTGCCTGTTTAAACAGTAGCTTCAAGGAATCACATACATTTTCATGCTAGGTACATGGTAGGAAGGGCTAATCCAGTTAACTTGGAGAAGGAATTTTAAGGAAATCTCAAAGTAAACAAGCTAATCTATAGGAAGTGAGAGATATTTTTAGTTTTGTTGAAACTTTCACATTCATTTAAAATTCAGGCGGAGACCAGCCTTGATAAACACAGTTACAGTAAGAAAAAGTTCAAATCCTAAAATTCTATACTGCACTGCTAAGAAAAAAGGCATATTTGGCAAAAAATGATTTCAGATATTCAAAGCAGAGCTGGTCATATAAATCTAAATTAGCAAATGGAGGTAAAAAGGAGGCGCGAACAGGCGGGTTCCTGAGGATAGTCACAGCACAGCTGCAGGAACAAATGCCCAGGGATAGCCCTGGGGACCCACATCTACAAGTTTGATAGACTCTGCTGGCATAGGTAGGGGTGAAATTTTAACTCACACAGCGGGTTTCTGGGAAACAAGCTGAAGAAACATACATATTTACTGTTCATTGCCTCAATAATGCTGCCTGCTAACCACCCATTTTATAATAACTGCGGCTTTATGAGTGAAAACCAGAGCTAACATTTGAGTCCCTTAAATAGTCTAGTGTCCCTTCACTGCACATCCCCAATAGACAGGTCGATAGGCCAAGAACTTGCCATGGCTCAAAAACAAGAATGTCCCTTTTCAGCTCTGCCGCCAGTGAGGAGACTCCTGCAACCTCCCGTCCAATTCACCCCCGCCTGACCTGGAGCCAAGCACTTCCTCTCCACCGGCGAGAGGGGGGCCCCTCACAAAACAGCCCAGAGAGGGCTTGGGCACAGTCGGGGAGACCGCTGCGAAGACCAGCCCAAAGCACCGCCTGTCTGGTTCTCGCTGGGCCAGAGCGCGCTTTGCGCATCGGCGCCGCGGGCGCAATACAGCAGCCTGGGGCCCGGCTCCCCCCGCGGACTGGGAAGCGCCCGCCGCCACCTGCCGGGCAGAAGCGGGCAGGGCCGGCGCGCCTCACCTGTGATGGTGATGCCCAGCATGCTGCCGGCACCCCTGGGCCGGGCGGGCGCAGAGGCGGTGATGGCGAAGAACGACGCGCCCCGCCGCCGCGAGGGTCGGAGCCCGCGAGGTGCGTCGCGAGCTGCAGCCCAAGTGGCCGGGGAGGCATTTCCGCGCCAGTTATAGGCGGGCGCCCCACCCCTCCGCGCCTCCGCCCCTGGCTGGCTGCGCCCCTCCCGCTCCTCGGGGTCCCGTTTCACTGTCCAGCGGGGGTCCCCGAGCCGGCCCAGCGGTCGGGGAGGCTCTGCGGGGACGCCCCGAGGCTTTCCAGGTTGCGGGGGTGAGTAACACCCGGAGGGAGCAGCATTTCATCCGAACCGTTACTTCGTTCCCGGCGCGGACTCACTTGCAGGGCTCAGCCTGGAACCTCGCTGAGAGCCGCGGCCGCGCCTCGGGTGTGTTTAAAGGTCGGGGAGATGCAAGACAACGCTCCCTTTTTAGCACCTACAGTATTCATTCTCTCTCTCTCTCTCTCTCTCTCTCTCTCTCTCTCTCTCTCTCTCTCTCTCTCTCTCACACACACACACACACACACACACACACACACACCCTCAGCTGCCCCATTTTCTGACCTCTTGGAGAAGGGCTGTTACAATACGAACTTTTTGTCTTTAGCACTTGATCCAGCACCTTCGAAAAGTCCCAACACTTGAGCATTAGGTCTGATCCCCGCCCCCGCCCCGCCCAGGTAGAAACTAAGCTTTTAGCCCAAACGATGCCTTATTCCGACAAACAGCCGCTAACAGCATCTCTAACACACAAACACACAGCGTAAAACAGTCAGAAGCTACAAGGAAAATTCTGAAACTTTCGGGCAGCCCTAGATTCTTTTTCACTGAAACCTCATACTTATTCTTCATAAGGATGTGTGAGAAGCAATGAGAGACTTGCTGTGTGCTGGCAATCTTGACACTCTTTTGCATGGCAATTTTCTATTGGGGTAGTTTCGTTTAGGTCCCTGGGTTTATTTCCGTCCTTTCATCCTTATCCTGTTTTATCAAGCCATATACTGTCTGTCCCCATTAGCACAAACTCTTCCCGTAAACAAAAAACAAAAAAACAAACAATTACTATTGCTCTGCTCTTCTCTGAATATTTTGTTCATTGCTACCTGAGGGCACAGAATAGGGTGGGGCAGCTGAGGTGGACAAGAAAGAACACGGTGAAGGCAAGTGGGGGGAACAGCTTCAGCAAGAAACTACCAGCGCTGGTGAGACCGCTGGCGGACATGCTGAGCAGTTGCACTTACAGCCACCAGGAGGCGCTATGCACCAGTCAGGCCCAGACGAGCAAGTGACTGCAGGCAATCACACCTTGTAATAAAAATCAGCTTCACAGACCTGGCCTCCCTCTGATAATTCAGCAACCACCAGCCTGGCTATAAGTCCACTTGGGAACAGGGAATGATGTGCCTTGTCCTGATGCCTGGGAGCTGATTCCCAGAGCAGGCCACTTAGCGGCTTCCTGCCCTTTCATCTTTCCTAGAGTTTTTAACTTTGGTTCACAAATTGCTTTAATTACATACAATGTGAGTCTGGTGTGTGTGTGTGTGTGTGTGTGTGTGTGTGTAATACTGCCGGTATTAATGGTCCCCACACAGTTTAAGGGTCAGGGCAGCTACTCCCTCTCCTCCCCCACTTATGCCCCCAGCCCCAGCCTATGCAGAACACGGATAGAGCACATGGCGGTTGCACTGTGGTCTAACCCTTCTCAAGTATGGGGATTAGCCCAGATACTGTGCCCCCCAGAACCCGGGGGACCTGCGGGATCCGAGGCTTCCCTTCTGCAGCCTTTCCAGCACACAGCTACTATCGCCTGCAACTTCTAAATACACATGTTCAATTTATGGTGCACCTGTTGATTCTGACCTTGCCTAGCTTGGCCACTAGCTCCTCTCCAAATTCTCCAGTCCAAATTGTTATAGGACAAGCAACTGCTGTTTCCCTGAGTCAGAGAGAAATTTCACTAGTTAGAAGTTTAAGTCCCAAAACAGTATTTAAAAGGGCAACTGTATTGCTGTCAATTTTATCAGTTTTTTCCTTTGTACAACATCAGTAAAGACACTCACATATCTGACTTGATATTCTTTAAAGGTGGTTGGAACCCGGAGACAGCAATAGATCAAGTGACAAACTGTTGATCCTTTCAGCAGATAGTGTTCCTTTGATCTCTACCTTTATGAGGAATCAAGGAAGGGCCTTCTGGCCCAGCTGCCCCTAAGCCAATGGGTCTGGATTTGCAAAGAAAAGTCATCAATCCGGATAAAACAGGAGTAGAGATCAGACCCAAGGTCAGTATACAAAGCAGGCAACTTTCCTTTGTTGTTTCCATTCCCTGTTTGTTTTGTTAATCCGAATTTTTAGAGAAATACGTCATCACCCAAAGCAAAAGTTAGGGCATCCTAAATAGGTGGATAAAAGGGAAAATGTTTCTCCAAATCTTTATGGTTCATTCAACAAATATTTACCAATTCTTCCTTCATGTTAACTATGCTAAGCACCCAGAAGTACAATCAAATATCACCCCTGTCCTCAGGGAAGTTGGTTTTGGTGGCAGACACACCCAGGGGTGGAGGGAGTAGAGGCTGAGCTCCAGTTCAGCCCACCTCAGATAACCTCTGGAACTCGAGGATGGGTGGGGAGTGAGACGGCCCTTGGGGGCACTGCGGGAGGCTTCCACATAGAGGGAACTGCTTGGGCAAAGGCAGGAAGGCCTGAGGACAATGAAATGAGTTCCTTGTTAACTACAAGCTCAGTCTACTTGGGGAGAACCAGAGGCAGAGGGAGCAGCGGACAGCAATAACTGGAACTTTCAGTTTCATTTGAGGTCAGACTATGTAGGGTTTGCATGACCCTGCTAAGGATGGTGTAACAGACAGCCCAACTAAAACACGGGCAAAGGCTCCGAGTTGACGCTTTGCTAAAGCAAAAATACAAATAGCCAATGAGCATATGAAAAGGTGTGTCACGTCACTAGATGTTCGTTAGAAAATCATTAGCAAGGGCCTCCCTGGTGGCGCAACGGGTTAAGTCTCTGCACTATGAAGCTGTCCGCAACCACTGTAGCACAAGTTCTATCCCCGGCCAGGGAGCTTCCCACATGGTGCAGCAGACCTCGCCTGCCTCGCCCACTGCTCCCCTCAGCAGTGTATTTCAGTAGATCTGCCTGTTCTGCTTCCCCCTCTGTTTCTGGTGAATCCTCTCACCACCACCTCCCTCCCCCCCCCCACCTCTGGCCTACACCCCAGTTTTTGTATGCATAAATAAAAAAATCATTAGGAAAATGCAAATCAAAACCACAATGAGATACTAATTCATACCTACAAGGATGGCTACTATCCAAAAGAAAGACAAAATAACAGGGAGTGGAGAAATTGGAAGCCTCAGACCTCTTAGCTGTCAGCATGCAAAATGGCGACTCTGTTTTGGAAACCAGCTTGGCGATTCCTCAAAATGTTAATCATTTTGCCACCATATGACTTAGCAACTCTATTCCTAGCTATATAACCAAGAGAAACGCAAACCTACGTTCACACAAAAACATGTACAGAAATCAACAGCAGCATTATTCACAGTAGCAAAAATTAGGCACAACCCAGATGCCCATCCACAGATACATGGACAAAGAAAAATTGGCGTATCTACACAGTGGAATATTACTCACTACTGAAAAGAAACTAAGCATTACACAAACGATCGCAAGGATAAACATTTTTTAAATGCTAGGTGAAAGAAGTTAGTCACAAAAGGGCATAAGACCGATCGCTTAATTCCAATTACACAAAATGTCCAGAATAGGCAAATCCATAGAAACCCATGCAAGTGGTGACCTAGACTTGCGGAGCTGGGGACCAAGGTGTGGCCACTGAGCAGCGCAGTTTCTATATGAGGATGAAAATGTTCTAAGATTGATGGTGATGATGGCCGTACATGCACGAACATACCAAAAACCACTGACATGGACCTTGGGTGTATTGTTTATTTAAGAGTACCTTTTATTAAATGTGCCATGACCCCGAAAGGTCAAGTGCCTGCTATGTGAACATCATTAAAGCATTTTTCCTTTTCTAAAGACTATTGTGTTAGTTCTGAAGACCAGAACCCCTGGGGTTCCGGAGCAGAGTTGGAGGCAAGACCCGTGGCACATCATTGTGATAGAGGGGCGCGCTGACAGGGAGAAATATACACTGGGAGGAGCCAGAAATAAATCTCACATGAACACCAGGAGACCCAAGTGAGGGAGGCATCCAACGTGACATCACCTAAATCCTGGAGATGCCGTAGGGCCGAGGTGAGGCCGCGAAAGCCAAATCCATCTGCGATATCATCTAGTGGAACCATGTTGTAAAATAAAATCTGAAAAAGGCAAACAAGGAGAAAGGAAGAGCCCCCAGCCAAAGGAGGAAGGGCGGGAAGACCAATGTAGCCTCAAAGCAGTAGCTCAGGCCAAGCCCCGGAGTCCCTTAGGCAAATCACTGTAGTGGAGAGAACACTTAAGTGGAGAGAAGGTTCTACTCTCTTTCCTGAAAGGGAGAGGACAGCAACTGATACACCAGAATTAGCACTGCTGCTGGGTTCATTAAGTTCCTCCAAGGCGGCTGGGGCATTTAACCTACGTTGACAAGTAGGAACTGGAGAAACAGACACCAAATCCAGTCCGCCTAGATCTCTCGCTCTTTTCACCTTGGCATTACACTTGCAGGAAAATAAACCAAAACCAGTGAGGTCTCTTTTGCTCTGACTGGAAATGGGCAGGGAAAATCTAACCATGTTTCTTCAGAGCATCTATGACACATTATACCTTTAAAATGATTCCAGGGCCTTCTTGGTGGCTTAGGGGTTAAGTCTCAGTGCTGTCACCATGACGGCATGAGTTCGATCCCCCACTAAGGAGCTGACCTACATGGTGCAGCAGACCTCTCCTGTCTCGCCCGCTGCTCCTCTCAGCAGTGGATTTCAGTTGATCTGCCTGTTCTCCCCACTCTGTCTCTGGTGAATCCTCTCACCACCACCCCCCCACCTCTGGCCGACACCCCAGTTCTTCTACTAAAAAAATAAATAAATTTTTCAAAAGTAAAATGATTCTAGATCATGGCAGTTCAATACTGCTGCAACTGGGTAATGGGCAGACAGGAATACATACCCACACCGAGTGTACACGCCAAGACCCCCCCATATCCACACTGAGTGTACAAGCCAAGCCTCCCCTCCCCCCAATATCCACACCAAGTGTACATGCCAAGCCCCCCTGTGCAGAATGGGCAGGCTGTTCTGGGCTCAGCCCCCCTGGGCTCAGGTTTCTGCCCCTCCCCCCATGAACACAGACAAATACCAGCTAATTGAATGTTATGGTCCAGTTGCCTTGGACATGTTTGTGTAGACACGGTTATTTTGATTCAAAATTCTCAAGGCAACTAATCCGAAGACAGCTCCTCTAAGGGACAGTTGTAGTACAACCGAAAAGCTCTGGAGGGATTTAATCACTTAACAAGGCAATTTTTTTAAAAGGCAAGGGGGAAAGATTAAAAAAAAAAAAAAAAAAACCTGAATCCAATAATAAAAGGGATGTAAGGTATTATTTCCCCTCTTACTCAGTCCACATTTTTATATTCTTTGATGTGGCAATTCTATTTCTGAGACCATATGAGAGATAGAGATTTATATATGAGAATGTTTATGGCCTGGAATGTAGAATATTTAAAGAACCTAGATGTCATTAGGAAGGCAAATGGTACAGCAAACTCTTGGGTGGAATATTTAGTAAAAACAACACATTTGGGGGCCTCCCTGGTGGCGCAGCGGTTGAGCGCTGTGCTGTGGAGCTGTTGGCAGCAGCGATGCGAGTTCAACGCCCGGCCGGGGAGATTCCCACATGGCGCGGCAGACCTCTCCTGCTTCACCCACTACTCCCCTCAGCAGTGTATTTCGGTTCATCTGCCTGTTCTGCTCCCCGCTCTGTCTCTGGTGAACCCTCTCGCCACCCCACACCTCTGGCCTACACCCCAGCTTGTATGCATAAATAAATAAATCTTAAAAACAACAACAACAACAAAAACCCCATTTGAAGTTATCGACAAGGGAAATGCACACACTGACATGCACAGGCACATCTTTGTTCAGGGTAAACGCAGAATGTGAGCTGAAAGTTGCCCTATCCTGATCTTGCTTTCCAATGTGAGGCTGAGGGAGAAGAACAAGAAAGCAAACAGAGGAAGGCCAACCCTAGTGGAATCCAGGCAATTTGGTCTCAGGATTTTCCTACATTTTAGAAACATTCTACAACCACCTTCTGTTATGATTATTATTTTGGCGGGCATAGAAGAACTAGGGTGTAGGCCAGAAGGGTGTGGGGGAGCAGGGGTGAGAGGATTCACCACAGACAGAGTGGGGAGCAGAATATGTAGATCTACTGAAACACATGACTGAGGGGAGCAGCAGGTGAGACAGGAGAGGTCTGCTGAGCCATGTGGGCCAGCTTCCTGGCCAGGGCTCGAACTCTTGCTGTTGTGGTGACTATGCTGAGACTTAACCCCTAGGCCACCAGGGAGGGCCCCTTCTGTTATGCTTATGGTTAGAAGGCAAGTTTACGCAGTAGTGGCTCTGGGGAGTGACCGCCAGACCTTGAGCCTTGAAGCAACCCTCCCACTTTCTTTTTTTTTTTAAAGATTTATTTATTTATACATACAAGCTGGGGTACAGGCCAGAGGCGTGGCGTGGCGAGAGGGTTCACCAGAGACAGAGTGGGGAGCAGAACAGGCAGATCAGAAATACACTGCTGAGGGGAGCAGCGGGCGAGGCAGGAGAGGTCTGCCGCACCATGTGGGACTCTCCCCAGCTGGGCGTCAAACTTGCATCGAGCGCTGCCAACAGCTCCACAGTGGAGCGCTCAACCGCTGCGCCACCAGGGAGGCCCGACCCTCCCACTTTCTACCAGAATTGCAAGGTGGACTAAATGGTGATCTCCATCTCTCTGAACACTGGAACAGGTAAACCATCAAGCTGAAAGGAGATGAAAGTCAAAGGGCGATCTTCAGAAAATGAGACAGGAAAAAACTTGCGTCACCACCAGAAGTGGTCAGACACAGGGACCAGCCTCAGATTCCTTCCTGGGGGCCTCCTGTTTGAATCCTCTGTTCAGTGAAAGATTCTGAACACCCTGGTTTAGTTCAAAGAGGATTCCAGAGACTGAAAAGCTTGTGTCTGGCTCTTCTGTGAGTACTAGGGGTGAGTATTGAAGTCTCCAGCCTTCTGCTGAAATGAGAATAAATACGTGGCCCAGACTAGTGTTATTCTGCGATGTTACTAAAGATTAACCAGCACTGTGAGCATATTCTAGAAGCAGAATCAGTGTCAGCTATGGTGTCTGCATTAGACATACATTTTCCAACTACTGTGAAAAGCAAGACGGCCCCATTATCATCAATTTCTCAGAAAAGCATCCTAATGAGAAAACCATCCCCTGGTGCTAGAAATAAGCAACCTGACAGTCCTTTCCTCTGACCTTTGCAGAAAAGAGACAATCTTCCATCTGCCTGAGTGTTAACCAAAAGGGGGGAGGGGGCAAGTTGCAATTCCAACTCCGAAGAAATAATGGTGGACACCCACCAAATCCCCCAAGTGTCCACTGAACTGCTGGGGACCCCAAATGTGAGTCCCCAGCAAGCCACATACACGAACAACTTTAAGTTTCTAGTAGCCACTGAAGATGTAAGAAGAGATTACGGGGTTAATTTTGTCCTATTTTACTGAACCTGAATATAGCCATAATGCTCTATCAATATGCACTCAATATGAATATTGATGGATGAGACATTTGGGTTCTTTTTGGCACTCAGTCTTTGAAGCCCACTGTGGGTTGGATACAAAGTGCACATCTCAAATAGGGTTCCAGTAGCCACATGTGGCCCAAGCACAGCTGTGCAACTACAAACATAACTGCACACTCCCTCTTGCAAAGGCCTCGAGAAATCGCTGCTTCCTTCCACATGATAGCTCTAGCCCTGCTTTAATCTCCCCGATTCTCACACAGAAACCCCCGAGACACTCACTGAAGGGTTGCCCACACCTCTTTAATCCAATCCAATCCAGAGCTGGCCCCTTCGTTTCTCCACCAGTCTCCTCAGAATCAGACAGCATAAGCCCCAGTAGTTACTAAGCCTGCCCACCACCGTTACTGAGACGCCCACAGCAGAATCAGTCCTCCCAGAGTGCAGAGGGCAAAGCAAACCGAACTTGGCCTGACTAGAGATGAGTGGCTGGTGGTTGCTCAAAGGCAAGGAATTATTTCCATGGAAAGGTTTAATTAGCACAGCTGTCTTTTTCATTGTCTCTTTATTTGATTATTCAAACCTATTATCTTCCCCTCCAACTTTTACTGTACCCATCCACAATGAGAAAGAGCTTACACTGATTTTTTTTTTTAACTTAAAAGTCCAACCTAATAGTATATTTAGACTGGCTTCAAAAATAAAAGCAAAGCAAAAATGTCTGCTTGCAGAAGTAAAAAAATGTTTGAACCTGTAATCACATAAATTAAAAATTTACTTGTAAAGACAACTTTCCTACAAATTTAGAGTGTGATAATTTGAAGTGTATACTTTTCTTTTTTTAATTTTGGGTAGAATTTACCACCTGGACAAAGAGTCAGTTCTGGATGACAGCTGAGTTACCTTCTACTCCCTCCGGAAAACATACTCTGTTACAAAAATTTAATGCTTAAACTCCAAAGACTTATCTTTTCTTGAGAAAAGGCAAGAAATTGGCAGTGGTTAGTTGCCTTAAGAAAGCTGCATGTCTCCTGGGCTAGCAATGGGGACAGTAACTCAAGAGAACCCACAAGAATCACCCAAAACCCCAGTGGCCCTAAAGCAAGAAGACTGGTTAAAAGAGACCATAAACGGCTGCATGGATACACAAAGTGCTGTGCCCAGCCTCGCTGGAGCGGAGCGGCAGGAGAGGGGTGGCAGGGAGATGCCTGAGAAAGCAGAGAAAAGTGCTGAGAAAGAAGAGAAAGTGAGCAAGGGGGTTCAACACAGAAAAGAAGGGTTTTTAGTCACATTTGATCTGCACATGGTACAAAAGCACAGGGTGCTTAACGATGGGAATTCATCCTGAGAAAGGCATCATTATTCTATTTCATTGTTATGCAAACATAATGTGTAATTATACAAACCTAGATGGGGTAGCCCACTGCACACCTAGGCTCTGCAGAGGGACCACTCTCATATACATGGCCTGTCAATAACTGAAACGTCATTGGTTCACAACTGTGTATATAATGGAATATTACACAGTCTTAAAAAGGACATCCTGTCACAGATGAATCTTAAAGGCATCATATTATGTGAAAAGAGCCAGTCATCCCAGGACAAGTATCATATGCTTCCACTTATATGAGGTACCTGGAGTCATCAAAATTTACAGAAAGAAAGTAGGGGTGTTGCAGGAGGATGGAAGCAGGGGGAGGTGGGGTACTATAATGTAATGGTGACAGGGGTTCTATTTTACAAGATGAAAGGGCTCCAGAAGTTGACATGGCACTGCACATCATGAGCATATGGACTGCCACCGAGCCAAACACTTAGAGATGGTGAGATGGTAAGTTTTAGGATATGTGCATTTGGGATATGTGTATTTAGGATATGTGTATGTGTATTAGGCACATAAAGATTTAGTATTTTAAAGAGAACCCCGGGTCCTCCCTCTGCAGAGCCAGGCACCTCTTTACCCATGTATCTCAGATGACAAACAGGGTTAAACAGGCTCTCTGAGCGGGGAGGGGGAGCCCAGGTACACCCGAGGACACCTTTATGAAACGCAGGCTGAGTTTCTGCACCCCACCCTCAGTCTCGCTCCTTTGTCACTGGGCTCCAGAATGCCAGCAGCGGTGGGAAAACACACGACAGGGAGGGTGTTCTTGGGGGAAACGGACAGAGAGAAGAAATACCCTGAGAGCGGCCATCACGCAGTCCTGCCCCAGCGCACACAGCCGCCACTACGTGTGTCCCAGGGACAAACCAGCCCCCCAAGGGACCTGTAACGAGAACATCCACCATGAGAGACAAAAACAAAAAAGCAGTATGGAAGCGACAGAAGCTGTGCAGAGAAATACATTTTAAAGAAATCCTCAGAGAAACGAAAGATACTCCCACCAAGAAAAAAATTGGCTTCATCAGGGCCTCCCCGGTGGCGCAGCGGTTGAGTGCTGCGCTGTGGAGCTGTCGGCAGCGGCTACGCGAGTTCGACGCCCAGCCGGGGAGAATCCCACATGGTGGGGCAGACCTCTCCTGCCTCGCCCGCTGCTCCCCTCAGCAGTGTATTTCTGATCTGCCTGTTCTGCTCCCCACTCTGTCTCTGGTGAACCATCTCGCCGCCCCACGCCCCACGCCTCTGGCCTGTACCCCAGCTTGTATGTAAAAAAAAAAAAAAAGAAAAAAAGAGAAAAAAATTGGCTTCATCAAAAAGGAATATTTAGAACAAAATAATCCATGCCTAGGAATTAATATCGTTAACTTGAGCTCCTATGAGCTGGCTACCAGCTGGCCACTCATGGGCAACTGTGACTTATTTGCATCTGCAAACCACACAGACATTCCTTGACCACCTACAGTGGAAACCTGTATCACAGGGCAGGCCCAGGCCGCGGCTGACCTGATTACGTGACTATCTCCAAGGTGGTCTTGGATAACTCTGCCTGTGATAACATCAAATACTTTGCTGACTCAAATGTCTCTTGACGTATGGTCACCATGTACTTTTCCCTGTCCCTCATAAAACTTTGTCCCCCATTCCTAGCCCACCTTACTCCTCATACCATTGTCATGTGATCAGCTTTTACTAGCCTGTGAGCTTTCAATAAATGGCACAAGAACTTCTGCTCAGGCAGCAGAGTCTTGCCTTGCAAACCTGCTCCACGACTGCTGTGTCCCTCCTCACGTTCCTGCCACAAAGCGGCACAAAGTTCCTGCTGCAACAGTAAACAAAGAGTTATCTAGCCTGAAGGGCATTTTCCCAGAAAATAAAGCCAAATACAATGATAAAAAAAGAGGGGGGAAAAAAAGTCTCAAGATCATTCTAAAAGGCCTAAAATCTGAATAGTGACGCCAAAAGAAACCAAAGAAGAACGGAAGAATAATTTCCCCAGGAAATGAGGGGCATGGACTTCCATACCAAAGTGCAGTGAGAATCCAGTGTGTTGAATAAATGGTCAACCATGGAGCTCCATCACCGCATGTCTTCGGAAGACAGGAGCTGGCCAGGGGGTGAGGGAGCAGAACAGCAGCAGATTCTGGTGGTGATAAATTTATCAAGATGATGCTGATATAATCCTAATGTGTTTGAACACTGAATGGAAATTAACACGAGCAAGAGTACCTTGGGCCAAGATTTGACAAGTGTGAGGAAAACGTGGCACTTCTATAAAAAGCTCATTCCACACGGCTTACACCGTGAGGCACAAAGTTTAGAGAAAACCCTGGGTCTGCTGAGAGGCTGTGCTACTGGAAACTACGAATCCCCAACTTTCTTTACAACAGACCATTCTGTGCAACATGGGGATTCTTTATCCCTATCTCCTGTGCTGTACAGCACGGAAGCCTGTTGACTGATGACATTGAGCCAAGTGTAAAAGGCGCCTGAAAATCCCTACATTAGAAATATACAACATTAAAAACATATCCACCTCTACTAGTATTTCTTCTTTCTGAGGCGTTAGTTCATTTAAGTAACATCTTTGATAAAGAAGGGGACTCCTGGGCCTCCCTGGTGGTGCAACGGGTTAAGTCTCAGCGCTATGAAGCTATCACCAGTCACTGCAGCATGAGTTCAATCTCCAGCCAGGGAGCTGACCCACATGGCACAGCAGACCTCTCCTGTCTCCCTGCTGCTCCCCTCAGCAGTGTGTTTCAGTCGTTCAGCCTGTTCTGCTCCCCGCTCTGTCTCTGGTGAATCCTCTCACCACCCCACACCTCTGGCTTATACCCCAGCTTGTATGCATAAATAAATAAATCTTAAAAAAAAAAAAAGAAGGGGTGTCCTTTCTCTGCTCCTTTCTCAATGCACGCAGTTCCTCTAAGCAATTCTTTCAGGATGTCAATACTTGCTTTAAAGCAAACTAAGTTGTTCTGTTTTTATTAAAGAGTTTCAGAAAGAAACTATTCTTAAAAAGCAGGGATATTGAAATTCAAGGTCCGTTAAACTTGGCCAGGCTCCATCAAGCACATTCATAGTGGAAATATATATAAGAGTCCTGGCATTTTTCTTTTAACGTGAGACAGCTTATTTTCTCTGGAGATATTTTGCCTAGAGAAGAAAAGATGAAAGGAAAGACATGATAAATGTCTTTAAATACCCGGCGGGCCGCCATGTGGAAAAAGGAGGCGAGTCTGCGCCCTGGAGTTGCAGAAGGCAGTGTCGGGGACTGAGGGAGTGGCTGGAGGAGGCAGATCTCCATCCAGTAGAACAACTGGCTTCCTTTTATGGACAAGCTCCCCCAAGCACTGGAGCCCCTGCGTGGGGGCAGGAGTCTGGCTTAGACTCCTTCAAAGTTCCCCTCCATGAAAACATCAAGTGCCACACCTGGCTTTGCAAGTTGGCCCATCACGAAAGCAGGTGCTAGGGCCAAAGCATGGCCCCTCCAAATTCATGGGGAGCGGCCCTCACCCCAGTTCCCCAGAATGTAACTGAACTCAGAGACAGCTGAAGAGGTGACTAAGTTAAAATGTGACCATTAGGGTGGGCCCTCATTCCAAGTGACAGGTGTCGGTGTAAAAGGTGGCTGGGACACAGAGACCCCAGGGATGTGTACACACCTGGGAGATCAGGTGAGGACACAGCGTGAGGCTGGAATTCTGCAGAAGAAACCAAACCTGTGACACCTTTCTGGATCTTGGGCTTCCAGCTTCCAGAACTGTGAGAAATGAATTCCTGTTGTTTAAGCCCCAACCTGTGATATTTTATCATGCAGTTCAGGCAAACCCATATAGCAGGAGAAGCCCTTCATACTCGGTGTCAGTCTGAATACTACATGTCCACGTTAAGACACTTTAAAGCAACCAGCTCACTGAATTAATTAAATATAGCCTATGTCGCTTTTCCCCTAAATAACAAATGCATTCGTGAAGACTGGGCCAGCGGGGACTGCTTGATATCTCATTATGGGCACGTTAACTACAAAAAGCAGTTTGAAACATTCAAAGCACAGTTCTCAGGAAGAAGACTCAACTGAAGAGCTTAAAAGTTTAGCTTTAAGCCCAGAAAATATATCTTCTGGAAGTTACCAAGCATTCTTTTTATATATGTAGATAGGGACATCAAGGTCTCAAACATATTGCCAGAACTACTTGGGAGTTGTTACCTTGGATGAAACAGCAGGTATTTCAATGAGGAGTCAATTCTTGAGATAACACCTACAGGATTTTCATGAACTCAGTTAGTAAAAAGGCTAAAGTACTGAATGTTTCCATTCATGGCTTAGTCGCAATTAGAGACCCATGAATCATGGACAATTTCAGTGTCTCCAAGGGAAAGGACGTGAATTTGGATATGTTACTGGGATAAACCAGGACCTACTCACAATTGGAATAGCTTCCAAGGAAAGCCATTTATAGGAAAGTCTTTGTGGTAACTAAAGATTGATTGGCAGCCTTGAGGGCAGTAATTTGGCATTTACCAACATTTTTCACCCATCTAGGCTACAACCAATCCCTATCTTCTTCCCTGTAGGAGGAAAGATGTGCTACCTACATGAACATAAACATTTATGAAGCTACTTATCTTACTCCTTCCTAGTATGACCACTAACGGAAATGCTCTTGAATAAATTTCCTCCTGGAATTTTTTGTTCAATTGAAATTTAAAATCTAGAGGATAACTCTAGATTAGAAAAAGCCTAGAATAATTTTTACAAAAAGGCACGATGTGGGCGCCTCCCTGGTGGCGCAGGGGTTAAGTCTCAGCACTACGAAGCTATCCGCAGCCACCGTAGCAGGAGTTCGATCCCCCGATCCCCGGCCAGGGAGCTGACCCACATGGCGCAGCAGACCTCTCCTGTCTCGCCCGCTGCTCCCCTCAGCAGTGTATTTCAGTCGATCTGCCTGTTCTGCTCCCCACTCTGTCTTTGGTGAATCTTCTCACCTCCCAACACTTCTGGTCTACACTCCAGCTCTATGCGTAAATAAAATAAATCTTTAAAAAAAAAAACCAAAACAGCAAAAAGGCATGACGAAATGACCTCTCCAAAGTCACAGGGTGTCTTCTGTGGCTGACCCATTGTTTGGGTTCTAGTAGGATGGATGTTACTCAGTCTGTGCATCCAGGAAAGGAAACTGGACGCTCCAAGAGATAAAAGGATTCAAATCAGGGTCCCACAGAAAAATAGTGATGAAAACCTTACCCAGGAAAGAAGTGATTTATAAAGGGGAACAATTGTGATTGGAAGGCTATTCCTTCTTCCCTCACCACCAGCAGCCCAACTTTTAAGTTAGGAGGGGAAAAAAAATGTTCACCGCACTGTCAGACTTGAGTATATAGTTCAGAAGAAAAGTCTTCTCATACAACTTGGCTGTTAATTACTAAAAAGTAAATCTGTGTTCCTTTAAAGATGAAAGCAGGAGAGTATTTGTACCAAAAATTTGTCAATGACATGAGTGATTTCGGAGATGCACGCCAAAAATATTGCAGCGGAGGAATTGAAACCAGTTCCCAGAAATTGCATACGATGGCACTTTCGTCGAAGTTCAAGGCCTGTTTTGTCAGTGCTGGTCCCTCGTTTTCAAAACATTACAAAACAGGATACAGCTTGAGAAAATGTCGGCAGTAATACTATATTCGAAATACCAACGTGGGGAAAACAAAAAACCCTCTCTTTGTCTGCTGAGCAGTGGTATTTGATAGCATCACTAGGAGTCCTCACTGACTTCTGAGCAGGTCAGGGTCTGATTTCAGGTTTGCAGGCAATCCCTGGATAAACAATAGTAAGCACCTGTGAGCGCCCAGCGTGCGTAGTGAAGAGTCTCACTTTATGGGTGCTGATGTAACAAAGGAAAGGGGACCATGGATAAATCTCTAGAGCTGTGGCCTTTAACTCTGCAGGAAGTGAATTGAGAAAATGAAAAGCTAGCCCATCCCCCTCCACCATAAAGATGTACCATTATAGTAAACCCTAACTTAGAACAATGTCTTCATTTATAAGTCTTTGTTGCACACTCATCATATGTCACTGTTCTAGGCTCAGGGGATAAAGCATTAAACCATACAGATTCCCTCCCTGGTCCCCAGAAATCTCTGCCCTCCCAGTTCTTATATTTTAGCAGAGAGAAAGGTAAGAGGGAGGCATAACAAAAGCAGATGTTGACAAGTGATTGGAGAAAAATAAAGGAGCACCGAGGGCAGGAACATGGGTGACAGGTATATCTTCGTGAAAATACTAACAAGGTGCTAATGATGTCACAGAAATGGGATGGGGAAAACATTTCTCCCCAGTAAATAAAAACAAGTTTTTTTGTTTCTGTCTCATGGTGGTGGTGGTGGTGGTGGTGGTGGTTATGGGGTGCGGAGGGGAGATCTTCATTTAACAGAGACCTGAGCAGCTCTTAGGTCTATCCAGAGAAAATTATAAACTGTTCAAAGCCAGGCAAACCATGTGACTGCCTCTGCAGGGGGCGCAGTAACTCCCTGGCAGTGACCCTCGGCCTTCCACACTGTAAAGGCATTGTACCTTGGAGCTGGCAGTTCAAACAGCAAATTTAATAAAAGCAATGACAGTGACTAGGCCTCCCTGGTGGCGCAGAGGTTAAAGTCTCAGCCCTATGAGCCCTATCAGCAGCTACTGCAGCAGGAGTTCGATCCCCAGCCAGGGAGCTGACCCACATAGCGCAGCAGACCTCTCCTGACTTGTCCACTGCTCCCCTCAGCAGTGTATTTCAGTCACTCTGCCTGTTCTGCTCCCCACTCTGTCTCTGGTGAATGCTCTCACGCCCTCCCCCCACCTCTGGCCAACAACCCAGCTCTTGATGTGTAAATAAAAAAAAAATCTTAAAAAAGCAATGACAATGACATTAAGCACCATTAAAAAAGCGACATTCTCTGTTGTGCTGCAAGTTACACATCAAGATAACCACACAGGGCATCCTCCATTTGGTAACGTGTGGGGAGAAGATGGAATCTTGTGGAAGGCTTAGGAAAAAAAAAACATATCCTCTGACTGAAAGACTTACGCTTTGAGCAACAATATTTGGGGGTTTGTTTTTCTCTTGGGAGAAGAGGGTGTTTTCCAGATCACAGGCCCCTGGGGTGTAACAGCACCGTCCAGTGCCACCTGCCTGGCTGGCGTCTCCGTCAGCATAACACAGCCCACTCACCTGCTTAGCTGACTTGGTCCCAGGGCCCAGAGCGGAGCAGCCGCTGCTGTTGCTCCACTGCGGGTATAAACGTATTCAGTCTGCAAACCGTCCAAGTGAGGTGAACAAAAGCTTAGTGAAGACCACTACTGTTTGTGCACCCACACGGACAAATGTGACCTGTGAGCACTGGAGAAAAGGCGCTTTCACGGGTTGAAACTATTTGCTGCCTCTACTCTGCAGAAAGGCAAATTTCGGAAACAGAAACAACCGCCTTGGCACAGGATAAATTTGATTGCACTGGAAGACTATGATGGCCGTGAGTATGTAAAAGTCTGTGATCAAAATAAAGGCGGTGTGACGTTTTTCAGTTTAGCAATATTGAATTTTCCCATCTGTCTGGAAAAAATAACCTGCCCCAAAGATACTAAGATGGAATTTTTTAAAACAGTCTAAAAGTTTGCAAAAGCTTTCTATCTAAAATTGGACCCATGCCAACATGTAATATTTTTAAAATGATGTTTGTTCAGACATCTCCTCACGGAAAGCCACACACTGTCAGACTCCACCTAGAGGACCACGGATGGCAATTTGAGTTGAGGGCCTTTTTTTTTTTTTTTTCCACCTTTTCAGAAGAAGCAAAATGGCCACAAAACTAATGACACCTGTGGATGTTGGAAGGCCATGGGGTGATAAGCCTTTCTAGCTGGTATGAGGAGACCAGGCTGCATTTCTATATAAGTACTTTTGAAAAATGATAAATTACCTAAAAAATTTGTTGGAGTTTCTTTTTTATTCTCATTTTAATAAATATTTGTTTCCATGCCTGATTCTGGACTAACAGATGGTTCCTCAAATTATATATAACCCCCAGGCTTCCTTCCAAAACATCCATCCATCCATCCAACCCTGCCATGCAGTTTAAAAAATATTCAACAATGGACCTCCCTGGTGGTGCAAGGGGATAAGTCTCAGCACGATGAAGCTATCCAGAGCCACTGCAGCACAAGTTCAATTCCCGGCCAGGGAGCTTCCCACATGGCACAGCAGACCTCTCCTGTCTTGCCCACTGCTCCCCTCTGCAGCATATTTCAGTCAATCTGCCTGCTCTGCTCCCCACTCTGTCTCTGGTGAACCTTCTCACTACCACCCCCACTTCTGGCCTACACCCCAGTTCTTGTATGCATAAAGAAATCTTTAGAAAAAAATATTCAACAGGCAGCTCCTTATTTCTAGCATTAAAAATATTTACAAGAGGATTGGTACTGAATTAAGAAAGAGTTTCTGCTTAAGAAACGACAGAACAGCGGCTTCCCTAGTGGCACAAGGGGATAAGTCTCAGCACTATGAAGCTATCTCTAGCCACTGCAGTATGAGTTCGATCCCCGGGCAGGGAGCTTCCCACATGGCACAGCAGACCTCTCCTGTCTCCCCGCTGCTCCCCTCAGCAGCGTACTTCAGTCAATCCGCCTGTTCTGGTCCCCACTCTGTCTCTGGTGAATCCTCTCGCCCCCCGACTCCAGACCAACACACACACGCTGCTGACCTACACCCCAGCTCTTGTATGCATAAATAAATCTTAAAAAAAAAAAAACGGGAGAACAAATCAAGGTGGAAAAATATTTCCCTCTGGCTTCATCTAGATATTTCTGACACTGTAAAGCAAAGCCTCTGGCAAGCACACCTCTCGTCTGTAGTTTCCTCCCATTAACTGGTCCACGTGTGGCAGAGCCGGGTTCTCCTGTTGACCCAATCTCCCAGGGACCAAGATGCCTCAGGTCTGGGCTTATTCAAGTGGACGAAGTAGAAACCAAGGGCCCCGAAGAGCTACAATGAAAGAGCTACATACGGAACATGCCTTTGTCTCCATTACAGTAAGCTTCCTTGTGGAATTCTGATCTCTGCAAACAACCATGAAATCTAACCAAAGGCTAACAAAATGCAAAAAAAAAAAAAAAAGGCATGAAAAATAGTGTTTAATACTCAACATAAAGACTCTTGTCTATATTTACATTGCCAGGCAGACAAAGTGGGGAAAAGAAACAATATCCCAGCCTGCCTCGGAGACTATAAGAAGGAAAGGAAAACAGTCCTGACTGCACATAAAAGCCCATTCCCTAAGGCTCTGTCCCTGGTGTGTGGTCTCTGCAGCTCTGGCCACGTGGTGGGGGCCCTTTCTAGATGGCTAGGTCTTTGGGGGAGCTTTTGAAGGATCAGGTGTATATGTCACCTCTTTTTCTGCAGAGGCATTTGGTAACTCAGACCCCAAGGCCATGGTTAGAAGCCTGGGTCGGCTCAGGGAGACAACAGAGTCCTCACAGGGTAGGACAGACTCACTTCTGAGAAATACCAGCATTTAGACAGTGGACTGAGTGTAGAAGAAATCACATGCGAATCAAAGTAGACAGCCGTGCCTAGCCCACCGGGAAGCGTGCCACAGAGGAGGAAGGCTTTCCAAATCTATGGGGTTATGGGAAATGGGAGCTTCTGCCGGAGCCTCTCCCTTATCTTATCACACCTACACCTCAGCATCAGATAAGAAGGCATCTTCTGCAATCCCACTATGTCTGAAGTACTTTCTAAGCTACACTTTGTTTTCAGAGCTTTCTATTACCCAGGTTTCCTCTCTGGGTTTCCAGTCTACTCATTGCTCGAGCCACAAGGGCTGCTGGGTCAGAGAAGAGCTCACTCGCATCTGGCTTGGAACCTGGGGTCTCTCCCTTACTTGGGGTCGCTCTAACCAAGAAAGGCACCAATGTACGAAGGCACAGTCCCGGCCCTCCTAACAGATGGCTGACTGGTACTATTCCCCACACCTGCCCAAAAGCCCTTGTCTGACAGACCTAACCTGACCTCTCTCCCGACCAGACCTTATGCCCCTCTCACCTCAGATGCTGAGGTGGAACGCAGGAATGCTGAGTGATTCTTGCAAAACCCACCAGACAATCACTGAACTGCCTCATGTTAACCTACTTTTATCTGACTTTTTCTTCCTTAGTGGAGAACCAATTTCTCCTCTTCTCTGAAGCACTGAGCCCAGTGGCTTGGCCACGGGAGATTCCAAAGCTCCTTGGCTTGATTCAAGTCACCAGGAGAAGGACCAAGGGGGCGTTTGATTTGGGACCGTTCCAGTTATTTTGGGGGAAATTATTTCAAACTCTCACACTAGGTCATGTAAATCCTCGTCTGTGAGACAGTGTGTATTTCTAACTTTACGTTGTGCCTGTGGTGTTATATAAAGATAAGTATTCCCACCAACTTCAAACGCAGCTCCCTGCTTGACGCAGCTCTGTGGGGGCACCAAACAAGAGGAGAAACAGGTTCCACATGTCAGAAGAATCTCATCTAACCGAGTCCCCTTTCACAGGGCTTTCCCCTTCATCTGTCCCTCTTATCCCTGTAAGAGTTAGTTTGCTGGATGTTAAATCATCGTTTTGTGTATCTTTGGCAGTGTTTTAAAATGTTTCCTTTGTTTATGTTACGTGGGATGAGGAGGTGAGAACTCTGAGAAGGTTCTTCAAAATGTGGCTCTTCAAAAGTGATGTACAGGTCAAGATACTTGATGCTGACCCGAAGGTGGGGTTCTCATCCTCCCATGTGGGCAGAAATCCAACCAGGGACAGTATGGGGAGAGACCCACTTTCCTCTAACAGCCCCTCTTGGATCTCTAGCCTCGCCTCGAAGGCAAGCAGGTGGTCCAGTGTGGACAGGGAGGCAGGCGTTGGCCAGAACAGTCTGGGTTCTGGGGGTGACCATGCTAGAGTGAGAGACACCCACTCTTACAACAACCACGACTCAGTGACCCACCAAAATCCACCTTTGGCACCAGACAAGTTGGGACAAGGTGACGATAATAAAACACATTAAGTTGCAGGTAAGAATGTCTATGAAAGAGCAGATGCGACATCACTTCCTACCACCCAAGTGTTGGGGCAACTTCCTGTACCTCTCATAGGGGTACCCAGTGGTCAGATCAACCCTTCCTTCTCTAACAGTCAATGCTTTCACCGAATCACCTGCCCCCCCGGCACCAGGGCAGGATATATCCTGCACAGGCCTGTGTTTATTACACTCTTCACATTCGAAGTGGGGCTGCCAGCCCCTAAACCTAAACCCGACCTCCATGCAAGAGGCATTCGATCATTACTCAGACCCCCAAGGCCATGGCCAGAAGCCTAGGTCGGCTCAGGGAGACAACGGAGTCCTCACAAGATAGGACAGACTCACTTCCTGGGAATACCTGCATTTAGACAGTGCCAGGGAAGGGGGCTTACCCTCTGTGACAACGACTGCTTCCTCCTGGCCATCCAGGGCGTCTTCCTGGAGGCTGATCTCTTCCTGCTCAGCCAAGCCGTTGACGGTAGACAGCTGGCCATTCTTCTGTAGGAGCTATGGGGAAGAGAAGAGCAGTCAGCCTAATCTTAGTCTTCACCCCAAGTTAGAAGCAATACTGTCACTTCAAGGCTATAAAGCATCTGAAGGAGAAATACAAAGAAATGGGAGGTCTAGGACCCAACGATTTGTCTTTTATTTTCTGAATGGTCCAACTACTAATAAATGGTACGAGAAGTACTAACAAGCACATAGGGCTTTGTTGCTCGACAAATGTGCACATCATGTGTTCGTTCATTCATTCATTCATTCACTCACCTGAACATCATGCATGCTACACACATCCCAGGTCTACCTGAGACACAATGATGAAATCAGGTGTGGTCCAGTTGGAGTGGCCAGATGCAGGGGGGCTGAAGTCTGCCCCCTGCTGGTTGTGGGTGGTGGTGGGGTGACTCCTCTAGCGCCTTGGCCTGAACTCTGCCCTGAGGTCCAGAGCAAGGGGGCTGCTGGGAAGGGAGTGGAGCTGAGTGGCCAATTAGAGACTTTCCTAGGGAGCATGGCTGCTGTGGAAGGCAGTCACCCCGAAGGTCAGCTGGTCACCAAGCCTCCAACCCTGAGGTGCAGAGTCCCTGACCTCAGCCCACTGCAGGCTCCTGGAGAGGCAGCTCCCCCTCCCTCCCGTGGCTAACTGGACCCTCTCCCTCTCCCTCTCCCTCTATTTGTGCATTAGAACACATTGTTGTGTTTTTTGTTTGTTTTGTGCTGCACCAAAGACCCCTTTGTTTGCATCTCTGGCTGTGGTGGCCAGACCCAGAACTGGTGCAAGAGGCTCTGACCCGACGGCAGCTCTCAGGCCCTCTGCTCAGGAACAGGTCCAGCACACTGGGCTGACAGACACCATGGGGGCAAACTCTGACAAAATGTTTCTTACCTGACATGTGCCCTTGTGCTTAGAAGCGGCTTCTGTGTATTTGAATGGCATGTACGTAGGTGACAATGTGTCCTTCACAGGGAAGAGGGAATTTATTTATTTGAACAAATAATTACTAAACTGCAGCTATGGAAACTGTCATGAAGGAGGAATACACGGAGCAAGTGGGTAGAAACAGGGGGGCCCCAACTTAGGTTGGGTGTCAGGAGCAAGTGGGAAAAAATAGGGAGGCCCCAATCTAGGTTGGGGAGTCAGGGTTGTGTGAGGCATTAAAGGGAAGGCTGGCATCTAAGTTTTGAGGCAAGGAGAAAGTAAGAAAGGGGCAGAAGGGGTGCAGAAAGGAGACCCCACGGCTCGCAGGCCAGATATCCAGGCACAAATGATCCACGTGAGATACATAACATGTGATTCTATCAGTTACTGTTTTTTCCTTAACATACCACTAAAATAGTCATTTGCTGTCATCCCTATAGGGTGGTCTGTGCAACTGTCGTCAGCTGCAAAAGGAGGTATACAGACAAGCCCCTGTGTCACACTTTGAGTCCTAAGACTATAGGTGAAGAGGTTTTTTTTTAAATATTTATTTATTTATGCATACAAGCTAGGGTGTAGGCCAGAGGTGTGGGGGAGGTGCCACCAGAGACAGAATGGGGAGCAGAACAGGCAGATCCACTGAAATCCACTGCTGAGGAGAGCAGCGGGGAGACAGGAGAGGTCTGCTGCGCCCTGTGGGAATCTCTCTGACCAGGTATCGAACTCGTGCCGCAGTGGCTCTGGATAGCTTCATAGTGCTGTGTTTAACCCGCTGCGTCACCAGGGAGGCCGGGTAAAGAGTTTCAAACCAAAGAAAAACAGCACAACACCCTAAGGAACCTAAAGATTTCCACAAAGCTCTATCTTTCATCATTCATTTCTTATTTGTCTTTAAGCTGATTCAGGTGGGTGCTGGTACTTCCATTTTACAGACGAGGACACTGGAACTCAAGGCGACTCCAGTGGGCGGGGTTGGCTGAGCTCAGCCACATGGCGCCCTGGCCCTGAGGTCAGAACTCAGCACCAATTACTTGTTTCCCCAAGACACTGTGAATTGTTAAAGGTCCTGTACTATGCAAATTAAAGAAATGACTTAAAAAGTACCCCACGGCACTCAGCTCTGCCTACTCCCAAGCAACCTCAAAACTGACAACCCATCCTGCCTCATTCCACGCTGCTCCCCAGCCAGAGGTGCATGCGCACCGAGCGACTGACTCGGATCAGCGCCTAGAAGGATGGCGGTTTGAGACAGTCGGTCCAGAAGCCTTGAAGTGTGCTAAATTGATGTCACCTGGCCATGGCCTGCTCCCAGCAAAGCTGCCCTTCAGCTGCAAGAGCCGTCTCCTGAAATAATAGCACCGTATTTTAATACTTACACTCCAGCTGGAACGGCTGGCTTCCAAATGTCCATGCTGAGTCCGGTTATGAGACCGAATACTCAGATTACATTTCCACTTAAAGTCTTCTCTTACCCACATATGAAAGATGGGGATTTTAAATGAAACCTAAAGACAAAGGCAAGAAGGGAGGAGGGGAAGACATCCACAACGCCCTCAGCAAAATCAGTGTCAAAGGGGATTTGCAACTAGTACCTCAACTGCACCGTCACTATTATAGACACAGGTTCAACCTAGACTTGACTAGTAGCAGAAGCCGAGAGAGGGAAGGAAAGCAGGAACCCAGGAAAGTGGGCTTCAGGGTAACCCAATGTACTGTCAACCTAAAAACGTGGGCACAGACACCTCGATGCGGCAAACTAAACGTGGGACAGGCGCAAGCAAATCAGTCGTATGTCTCAATTTCAATGCACTAAGCTTGCGCCCCTTGTTAGAAACCAGAACTCGACAGTCCTGTAGAATTGAGAGTTCTCTGGCATTTCTATCGCTGTAAAAAAATTCTCATCTGGGCCTCCCTGGTGGCGCAACAGGTTAGCGCAGTACTGTGAAGATGTCAGCGGCTGCTGCGCAGGTTCAATGCCCGGCCGGGGAGAGTCCCACAAGGCGCGGTGGACATCTCCTGCCTCACCTGCTGTTCCCCTCAGCAGTGTATTTCAGTCCATCTGCCTGTTCTGCTCCCCACTCTGTCTCTGGTGATCCCTCTTACCCCCCACACCTCTGGCCTGCACTCCAGCTTGTACGCAAAAAAAAAAATAAATAAAGTTTAAAAAAAATTCTAATCTGTCTTTATGAATTGTCCAAGATATTTAATTGGAACCCAGCTGGGTATCTTTAAACATGAAGGGTCAAGGGCCCAGACACACACTTTTGTGAACTCTTTTTAAAAAAGTCACATGGAGGGCCTCCCTTGTGGTGCAAGGGGTTAAGTCTCAGTGCTATCAAGCTATCGGGAGCCACTGCAGCACAAGTTCGATCCCCGGCCAGGGAGCTTCCCACATGGCACAGCAGACCTCTCCTGTCTCCTCTGCTGCTCCCCTCAGCAGAGTGTTTCAGTAGATCTGCCTATTCTCCTCCCTACTCTGTCTCTGGTGAATCCTCTCACCCCCCACCCCTCTGGCCTACACCCCAGGTCTTGTGTGGGTAAATAAATAAACTAAATCTTTTTTTAAAAGTCACAGATATATAATAAAATAGATGAAAAGGTAGAAAGTGAGCCTTGAATACTGAGATCATTCACAGGGAACACAGCACAACCGACTCTGCTTCGGAAAGGCACTGGGTGAATGACCTTTTGTGACAATTTATGACAGTGTTGAAACTGCGTTTTGAGACTGTTTCATTCTACGCATAACTTGGCTCCAACAGGCATGGCCAACCCCTGGCCCCAGGTGGCATCTGTGGTGCGCATTCAGGGCCTGTGACGCACCAGCTCTGCACACAGAAATGGAACTTCATTCCTAGCCCGCTTCAGACATCTCCACTTTCTGTCCTTTTACTCACAGATGCTTTTGCAAAATCTCACACATTCCTGTACATGGGTAACTCCCCTTTTGGCCATGCCAAAAAAAGGAAAAAAAAAAAAGGTCTTGTTTTCCTTTCCTCCCATCCCCAACCACCTACATAATTTGTACTATTTTTAAGAGTCCAGGTGTTTCTAAAGTTATCAGTTAAGTGCAAGTCACCTCAAATGGTAAAACCCAACCTCGTGTTAACGTTTAAGCCCTTTCTGTCTTTTTCCATGTGTATTTACGTACATAAGCATTCTTTAAACAAAAACAGTGAATGCATGCTGCTTTATGACCTGCCTGTTTCATTCTTTTGTGGATGCCTTTCTTTATCAAAAACACTTATCTTCTTCATCCTAAGTCAGCCTCTCTTTTCTCTGTAACTCAGATGCCCATGGAAGACCAAGATTTTATCAGCTATGCACACAGAGACCCTGATGGACATACTTCAGTGACAGCAGGGGTGGGGAGTTCTGTCTAGTTCAGGGGTAAAGGTACTGGGACTTAGGCTTCTTAACAAGATAGAAAGAAATCTACTTCACTCTGCAGCCTTCTCACAAAGCTCGACCCATCTATCCCGTTCTTATACTTAACTTCACGAATACAGATATTTCTTCTGAGACGAGCACTAGACCTGAAAGACATGTTCTCCTTGCACTCAAACTTAGTAAGCACCAGAAAACCCATTTTCCCACTAGATTTGAGCTTCAAAAAGCATAAATGCCTTCTTTGAGCAAATCAAAATCCTAAATGTTTTCAAGCTTATATCCTTTGAGTGGGTCAGCCAGAGTTTATTCCTGTAAAGTATTACCACATTACAACTAAACAAGCTCAGAAAAGAAAAAAAACTCTCAAATTCTTCCAGCGACAGTGCTTTCTCCTTATTCCTGCAAGAACAACTAAGAACATCCAAAATGGTAGTCAAGGCATTCTGGAAAAACTACCAGACTGCTTTGTTCCTTTTCCACTGGGAAGGCCCGGGACTTACTCTGAACCCCTCTGGAGAGTAAGTGGTAGGAGTATCAGTTCCTTTCTTTTTTTTTTAAATATTTATTTATGCATACAAGAGTTGGGGTGCAGGCCAGAGGTGCGGGAAGTGAGAGGTGCAGGACAGAGTGGGGAGCAGAATAGGCTGATCTACTTAAGTACACTGCTGAGGGGAGCAGCAGGTGAGACAGAAGAGGTCTGCTGTGCCATGTGGGAAGCTCCTTGGCCAGGGATCGAACTCAGGCTGCAGTGACTGCGGATAGCTTCATAGTGCTGAGACTTAGCCCCTTGCGCCACCAGGGAGGCCCAGTATCAGTTCCTTAATGGCTGTGTTAGAAAGGAATAAGACAAATGCCTAACAGTTGTCAGCATGTTGGGGGACGAGGGGATGAGGGGACAAGGGGCTAAAGCCACCTGTGTCGCCACTGAAGCCACGATCTGAGCTTTGCACGCTCATGGGATGATCAGCATGTCCTATGATTCACACGGCAGATGAGGCTGCAGACCAGCAAGAGGTATCCCAGCCACCTTGAAATTAATATAGGCAGGACTGTTGCGTGGCCGTAACCCTGGGAAGGGGGTGGGTGGGTGTCAGAGGGAAGTCAACACACCAAGGCTCAGGCACAGATGATCATAATAATAAAGACCTTCTAGAAGAATTTCAAATCCCATGACAGAACTTATAAAGGAAACTCCCCAATGTATTGTTTTCTTCATTCTAATAGAAAGTGTGTGAAAGTAAATCTTGAAAATATCAAACAAAGAGAAATAAAATTCAGAGTTTACATAAATCAGTAAGTAGTATCTTTGGGAAGCAACTTGAGAACAGTCATAAACATTTTTGAGGTACATCCTCATTGGGCCCATCATCCAGGCTCCCCAGGCTCCCAGAAACCTAAAGACGTTGATGCACAATCTAAGCAGAGACCTTAAAAGTCTGTGAGTGGAGGGGACCAGCTAAAGTTTGAGTCCACCAGCATCAAAAGGAATGAGGCCAATTGGATGCACTGATTTCAAAATTGTATGTTTTAAATAGTAAAATGTTTCATCCCATGGTAATGCTCTAATTTCTGACAAGCTCAAGATATACATTAAGCACTGTTAATGCAATCAGGAATATACATTTATATTCCATGATTTAAAAAAAGACTTAATGCAAACCACAAAGGAAAAAATAGGAGGTTTGCATGGCTTTTCAAAGAGAGAATATGAACTGCTTATCAAGTTTCAGGGGGACTGTCACAACATCAAGCCAAAAGCTCTCTCAAACCACATGAAATTGAGAAGAGTATGCACCCGAGGTCAGGAGTGACCCTAGTCACCTCTAAAAATAAGCCCTTATCTCTGAGGAGCTGACCTTCAAAGAGTCCTTTCTGATGCCCATTTCTCTCCTGAAAGAGGGACTAGACAGTCCCACCTCTCAAAATACTGATATCCTGAGTCTCCTGGTCTTTAAATAAAATCGCTGCTTGGATTTCATTTCATGTTACTTCTCTCCACTCATCTATTCAGCAAAAACATGCAAAACCAACATACAAAACTAGTCCTGTGACTTGGTGACATTAAACAGACTACGGCGATTGGAAGGAAGCGGAAGAGACACTGGCCAAGCCGTCACCACCTTACAGACTCAACGAACACGCCCTCTCCAGCCCATACGGCGGAGACGCACAGGGCAGCAGCGGGGCTGCCTCTTCTACCCACCACTGTACCTTGAAGTGTTTATATTGAAATCTGACTTGGAACCCACAGAGCTATTCACCAAGGCAACACCGCCTGTAAACAAGTCTCACCAAAAAACAGTATTCAGCCATGTTCACACTTGGCTGGCTTAGAGGAGTTTTGTTTGTGTTCCTGTCAATTTTGTTTAATTCTAATGGGAAAATTTTTCATGTTCAGAATGCCAAGATATGTATTATTGAAATGGCAATGCTCACTACTCGAGGTAAGGGAGTGCGTGCACATGAGCTGGTGGGTCCTTTAATGCCATAGGTGAAGGGACCTGACTATGGATAAATCTTTGATTTTCCTGTTTCTCAGTTTTCAGTAAAATTCCTGAAGCTCATTTAATTGAGTGTCAGGAACAATATCCAGACTCACTTCCTGGACATGAGAAAGTATGAAAGCCAAGAGAAATACATTAAAATTACAGTTTGCTTTTAGTACACAAAACTAATTTCAATTCATAGGTTGCTCATATTCAAATTGTTGAGTGTCTTAGAAAGTAAAGTATTGTTGATGTAAATCCCAAAGGACTCTGGCACTACAGGTGAACTCACAGTCTCTAAGTCTCAAAGATCAGCATTTTTCAAACTGGCATCCAAAAATATCCATGTGCTAGGCACTATCTCAGATCCACTCAGGAAACTCTGATCTAGACAAAATTAATCATTTACTGAGAATTTAGAGAATCTTCAACATGCATCCTGAAGCTCTAAAGAGTAAGCCATTGTTGCTTTTTCTAAAATGACTTGCCCACATGTACACAATGGAATATTACTCAGCGATCAAAAAAGGTAAGCTAATGCCATGGATGGAGTTAGAAGGGAAAATGCTAAATGAAGTAAGGAGGAAAAAGATAAATACCAGATGGGGTCACTTATGTGTGAATATAAAGAAACTAAATTAAGTCAGATAAAGACAAGCCGAAAAACTAGCCCCTGACAGCTGACTACAGAACTGAAGCGCCAAGGAAGTTTAAGAATAAAGAGGGAAGGAAGCACAATAGACTAACTACAGTGGTGGACTGTGGGTAAGCTGGGGGTGGTAAAAACTGCTGAAGGTACCTCAATATTACCTAAATAATTTTTAAATAAATACATAAATAAAATAAAATGACTTGCCCACAGAACCCTTTCTGTGCTGCTTCTAGTAACATCTCCCATAACTCAAAACACCAGCATAAATGCAGCATGTCTTAACATACAACATCTCAGATCAAATATTCCCCTACTTTAAAAAGTTATAAATGTTTTAAAAAGCAAAACCTCTGGGTTCTCTGGGAAAGTATGTAAAAGAAAACAAAGAGCTCTAAATCTGGTGAGGTGGGAGATTAACCATGCTGATTTAAGGCAAAGGGAATTTATGAGATCTCTGCTTGAGATGAGGCAAGGAGAGAGCACCACCCACCAACTCCAGCATCCGGTGCATGAAGATGGGCGGCCAGAATTCCATGATGAGAAATGCCCACCTCATTATCTCGGGAGCCCTGGAGCTTTACGTCTGTATTACACTCAGGACAGAGAGACGGGGGACAGACACCTAGAATCCAAGGCCAAGCGCTGGACACCACCAGTGTCTTCCATGTGTGAAAACTGCACAAGCATTTCAGGGCCTAAGACTTCCCTGGTCTGCACCCCCAAATCTGCCTCTCCTGGCTGGTGGCCCAAACATTCCTGGAGAAGCACCACTTCCCAGCCTCATGACATCATGAAAGAACTTTGCAGACCTGTCTTCTATTTCCCCACTTTGCCCTAAACCGAGAACACGTATTCCTTCTTGTATTATGTTGGATCAAGGAGATAAGCCATGGAGCTTATCAGATGAACCGGGGTTGAACTTGAGGAAACCCAGCCCACCAAAGGCCACAGACCAAGCAGCGCAGCGATTCTAAGGGCTCTCACGTCGAGGTTAGGAACAAGCCCACTGTCACGTTACTTATTCACTTCAGTCACGGCCTGTGTTTAAAAGAAAAGTAAGCACTGAACATCTCTTCGCTGTTATGTGGCGCCCGGCCCCGGCGGGACAGGTTCTCCAGATCTTGTCAAGTGGGGCACCCACGATACAGGCCCCCACGGGTTACATTCTAGGTGTTATGACAGAGCATGAGGCCAAAGACCAGGGTCTTTTTCCCTTTGGAGCTGTTGCACCTACAAGATGTAAAGACCAAATGACTTCCCACGCTCCTCAGGTCCCAAATGCAAAACAAGCAAACAGTCTGTGAAGAGAAGAGTGAACACAAGCAGCCGATAAACACAAAACTGCAGTCGTGAAACATCTCTGCAAGTTCTCACGTTCAGGTCCTGAAGACCTGCGCAGCAAGTTCCCCTTGGTCTCTTTATTTATCTATGCCTGCATGTAAGAACTGGGGTGTAGGCCAGAGGTGCACGGGTGAGAGGATGCACCAGAGACAGGGTGGGGAGCAGAACAGGCGGACTGACTGAAGTGCACTGCTGAGGGGAGAAGCGGGCAAGACCAGAGAGGTCTGCTGCGCCATGTAGGAAGCTCCCTGGCTGGGGACTGAACTCGTGCTGCAGTGGCTGCCCTGGCTGCCGATAGCTTCATAGTGCTGAGACTTAACCCCTTGTGCCACCTGGGAGGCTCCAACCCCTAAGTCTCTTTCATGCAGATGCAGACGCAGGATCCTGGCACCCACTTAGCTCAGAGGCACCTCACCATTAAGTAATGACCCTGCTTCCCAAGGGATTTGCATTTGGTAGTCAAATAATTACATCACATCCCTGCTTAGGAATTGGATAATAAAAGTGTTTTGAAATCCATCGCCTGCCACAGAAAGGCTAAATAGTTTCTCAGCCTGGTAGATAAATAGTTTTGACAAAGGAGGAAATGGGCATCATCTCAAGTAAAGTTCAGATTTTCAAGTTCAAAAACTTTGAGATGCTAATATTTCTTCTAACCAATACAAAGACAACATTAGAAACTTTCCCAACCAGAAGGTAACTCCTTTCACAGAGAGGGTGTCAGCTAAGAAAAATAGTTTCCCAATCCTGGCACAAATAACCCTCCAGCAGGCAAAACAAGACCCACGTCTAAGTTTGAATGAGAGTCCAGTGCTGAAAGCTCACTGCCTGTTTGGGAACAATAACAGATGAAGGGCAAGGGAGATACAAGCAGGCCTTCTTAAGAAGCACTTCTCCCATCCTGACAAATGCACTTGTGTGTCTGTCTCTCCGTCCGTCTATCTGTCTATCCGTCCGTCTGTCTGAAGCAGCCCAAGGCAGCTGCATTACCTCCTTTCTCAGATTCTTCACTACACTGAGGACCACATAATAGGGAGTTAGGAGCAGAAATGTACCCCAAACTTTGCTAGACAGAGGCAACATATTCTTTGACTGGGAGGATAATCGAGACCGCTGTCAAACTACATACATAGCTATATGCACATCTAGACCTTCTTCTGCCTCTCAGGCACACTGCTTAAAATGATTGTTGATTTCAGGGAAAAAAATGCAATTAGAGAGATGGTGTTGCTCACCCTGTGGCTACTTCCACTCCCAATCTATGCGCCTTCTGATTAAAAAAAAAAAGGACAAGTGAAACGGCCTTCTTTGCAATGGCGTGATCTTACTTTGCAGTGAGGGTCCATCTACGATAATGTGATTCAAGCAAGGGGCAACAGTTGCTCTTCTAGCTCCATCACCGGAAAACCTAAGCTAAAGTACAGAAAAGCAGCAAACTGCTACTCCATAAAGCACCTCCCGCTTCCAGGCTGAATTCTAAACTGCTTCTCAATTGATTACATGTCGGCCTCACATCTGCTTCTTCCTGCAGCCTGCTAGCAGGGGCTCCACCCGCAGAACCTCTCCTGCCTGGGGCTTCCAGGTTAGAAGGGAGGGCGGGGAAGGCACTCGCCCAGAACAGCTAGGAGAGCTGTGTCTACCATCCTCAGGGACTTCCAAGTGCCTCCTTTATGTGAAAAAGCTAAGGAAAGCTGCCTACACACCATGGCATGGATTATTTAACAAAGTTATTAAACACTTAGCTCTGATAATGGACTCGAAGATGCCATGTAGGAGCCCATTTAGCGTTTGGGGGTGGTTAATGGCAGAATTAAAATGATAAACTGACATGGGCTGCTCTGATGTGTGTGCTGATCTCTGCAGTCCCAAAGTTCAAGGTCCAGAGCACACCTAGTCCAAGTGGCGGGATCCCGGCCCTCGGCAACCCCGCCCCACCAGGGCTGGTCGGGAAACCTGTCCGGGCAGAGCAAAGACTTTGCCAGGCACAGCAGTTCACGAAGGGCAGGGTCGAGGTCTCCAGATAGCCCAGGGGAGCGGAGTGCGACTTACAGCTGGTCAGATAGGCTGACCGCTGGACCTCTGGCCGAGAGAGACCCTGGAGCCAATTTCTCATCCTTTAAGTGGAGTCACACTTTGCAGGGCTGTGGGGCCCACCCCAGCCCCAAGAGGTCAGAAGCTCTGGGACTGGCACTCAGCGGGGGAGTTTCTCAGACTCCCCCGGTGGCCCCCATAGAGGCGTGATAGGACCTGGCCTGATGTGGACACCACATGGGGAGATTTGCAGCAACAGGAAACCAGTTCTCAGGATGCAGTAAGTTGGTAGCAGGAAAGTTTCGTGCAGGTAAGTTTACAGAAGGGACTGAGTGGTTGTGACTTCTGAGGAAGAGAAGAGGGGTGAAAACAAGAAAGTGAACAGGTAGGGATCACCACTGAGAGGAAGCGAGGAGGAGGGTGGCATTGGATAAAAAGACAGTGAGGAGTTCCAACAATTCAGAGGCCTCGGTGACAGGGACTGAGCTGCTTGGCTTGAGAGCGTCCTCTGGGAGCACTCTATGTAGTGTGGAGGAGCACTCTGCAGTGGAGGGGCACCCTGTAGTGTGGAGGAGCACTCTGTAGTGTAGAGGAGCACTTTGCAGTGCAGGCGCAGTCTGTACTGTGGAGGAGCACTCTGCAGTAGAGGAGCACTCTGCAGTGGAGGAGCACTCTGCAGTGGAGGAGCACTCTGTAGTGTGGAGGACCACTCTGCAGTGGAGGACCACTCTGCAGTGGAGGACCACTCTGTAGTGTGGAGGAGCACTCCACAGTGTGGAGAAGCATGCTAAAATGTGGAGGTCCCAGTGAAGGCGGGATCAGAGAGGAGGAGGGCAGAGGATGGTCGTGAGCCTCAGGAGAGGCAGCAAAGCCTCCAACCACACCCCTACAGATGCTCAGTAATATTTGGCTTCCCCAAACACTGTCCAGGTTCTTTGTCACCCAAACAGGCCACCTGGCTACCTGAGCTCCGTGGAGAAGCAGTTCCACAAGCTAGTCCCGGTAGGCACCACGAAACGCTACGATTTTTTTTTTTTC